>CAJNJA010007678.1:0-15964 GCA_905231915.1 Symbiodinium necroappetens
TTAGGGTTTGGGGTTTAGGGGTGGTTCCTTCACGGGTTCTGTCGAGGGTCTTACAGGGTTTTGAAATCCGTTGAAGAGTGCCTTTAAGTTCTACATGGGTTCTGTACAGGGTTTAGGTGAAATTTCGGGTTATATCTAGCCCGACACCAGTTGAACAAGGAATCTGCCTTAAACTTTTTGGGTGAGGCATAAAAAATAGACTATTTTAAAAGTAGTGCTTTAGACCCCGTAAATAGTTTTTCTAACCCCTATCCCCCGGGTTTTTTGGGTGTAGTCATTAGGGACATTGGGCTTTCTCACTCTCATGTCCTTGATGCCACTATGGGCTTAAGAGCTTAAGCTGTACAAGGTTGCTGAGCTGCAGGTTTGGGGAGGTTGAGGGCTTTGCGGCATGCAGTTTAGGGTGCTAGGGTTAACCCAAGGGCTCCAAGTATGCNNCCTACTTTGGGGCCTAAAGTCTATAAATAGGACCTACACTGGGCTATTTGGAGCCCCAGGGGAAGGGTCTAGGGTGGAAGCTGGAAGGGCCCAGGGTTTAGGGTTGAGGGTGGTAGGCTACTAGGGCTTCAGGTTTAGGGTGTTTTGGGGATCAGGGATTAGGGTTTAGGGTGGTAGGTCTGGGTTGTAAGTTTGAAGTCGGCAAGTGGTGCAGAACCCGGAAAGATCCCGAAAGCCTGCGCACAGGAGCTGAATGCAACCCTCAATGCCAAAACCCTGCTGACATGGCAGGAAGGGTGAAGGCTTCGGCGACTCTGACCTCCCTTTGCAGGGTTGAGGGTTCAGAGGTTTAGCGTTTAGGGCTTGGCATAGGGTTTAGGGTCAGCATGGTGCCAAGAGCTCGAGGCAGTTGGGGCTTGAGGTTTTCGGCTGCCATATCAGGGTTACTGCAAGAGGTCGCTACAAAAGCTACTTTCAGGGCTACTGTAAGGACTACTGAAAGGTTGAGCAAGACTGTGCGAAAGACACCCACAGCAATTTCCGGCGAACCCAAAAACCAATACACATCGGTCTTGTCTGGTTTCCTGCTTTTCTTAGTTATCCTATCCTTGAAACTGACCAAGCAAATTAACCATGTTGAGGTGATAAGTAAGCTTCCTTCCGCGGTTCCGCGGTGCCCTCAACCCAAAATCCAAAACCCCCTGAAGCAGGGCTAAACCCTAAACCCTAAACCCAAAAAACCCTAAACCCAAAATCCCAAAAGCCCACTGAAGCCGGGCAGCATGGTACTCTGCAGCCAGGCTCCACCGGAGTAGTTCCAAAGCTCTTGCTCGGTACAGCCTGCCCCCACGCTGAAGCGATTTCGGTTTAGGGGTCTTAGGGTTTTCGGTTTAGGGTTTANNGGTTTAAGGTTTGGGGTTTAGGCTCCGGCGAGGGCTCGGGGTTCGACGGTTTCAACAGGCGTCTTAGGGTTTGGGGTTTAGGGTTTGGGGCTTTGGATGTTCAGGGCTGACGGATTAAGTTCAGGTTGGCTTAGGGTAGAGCTTAGGGGGTCAACAGATTCGGAACTTCGCCACCTTCGACATCGACTCCGCTCCGACACCTACTACTGTAGGGGCCTGACTTGCCAATAGTCAAACCAAAGTTCTGGGGTATACTGTTGTATATCATTGTAAAGGGACTATAACAGGTCTTGCTACACTTTCTTCACCCCCCCCCCAAAAAAAAATATATATAAAATAAAATAATCGAAACTTCGAGTCTCCAAGTGACCGGATTCCCTTAACCTACACAGAAAACTCCAGATACCTGAGCTTCTGAAAGCCAAAGCCCGTGGGGTTGCAGCGGGCACCCTGCTCTGGCATCTGCAGCCTGCTATCTCTGAAGTCACTCGTGGAGGCAATGGGGTTCAGGGTTTAGGGTGTAGGGTTTAGGGAGACTATCAATTCATTGTCCCTATTACTGTTGCACGTGTCACTAGTATGAATGATGCTTGATGTTTAGCTTGGTATTTACAGGCGTTTGCAGTTTACGGCCTGGTTTGTCGTACCACTTGGAGAACTTCGAGCCTCTGCGGAACACAGAAGGTCACCTACCCCCAAACCCCAATGCTAATTCCTTAAGGCCCCTAGATTATGATCATGACCATGATGAATGTCAATTTACTAGCTTTGTTCTTCTTCTGATTATTAGTGAGATTATTGTTCTGATTATTGCTACCATTACTCGTGCTATTACATCTGAGGCACCGGTCACGGCTCGAAAGCAACTGCTGGGCTGTCCCTGGCACGCGGGCAGATAGAAGGGATCGCGATGATGTTGCTTTGAGGACGAAGGCAATGACTTGTCATAAGACCAAGAGGGAACGATACGATGACGACGATGCTAATTTTCACTCTTACAGCTACAACAGCGCTGATGTTGACGGTGGTGGTGGTGGTGGTGGTGGTGGTGGTGGTGACGATCATGGTGATGGTATGGTCTAGCGTGATCATGGGGATAACTATGACATTGATGATGCTGATGACGATGATGACAGTAATGGCATTGAAGAATGTAGTGTTGTAGTTTATGATGGCAACGATCATGTCGTTAATAATGGTGGTACGTGGTGAAGAAGAAGATGGCAAAGAGGCATACGTGGCTTACTAACAGCGGGCATTTGAGCTCATATAAGCATATACACATGCTGAGTATGAACATGATGTCTCGAGGGGTATTGATGATGATGTTGAAGATGACGAACCACTCATGATCATGATGCTCATGGAATGAACTCAATACTGATTAAAAATGTACTCGAACGTCTGCCGCAGTACTCAGGTAAGGATGATGACGGCCACTCAGTGGTGCCAAAGGCCCAGCACGAGAAACAAACGCAGGTCCCACTGGCCCGGTTGGAAACAACAACCGTGTTTTCAGGATTAGACCCGACGTATCATCAAGCGGTCATCCCGTCTAGAACCCTCATAATCTCCCCCAAATCATACCAATGAGCGCTAACATAGCGACTAGGGACAAGTCGGTTTAGGATGGTTTAGGGTTTAAGGGTGTAAAGTTTAGGGCGTAGGATGCCTGAGCATTCCATCTAAAAAGACCAGCTGACCGGCTGATTTCACTGCCGTGCTACAATTTGTCAAAGACCCGTCGGCACATCGCATTGTCCGTCCGCGTTGTCACCAAAGCAGACCAAGTGACCACTTGATCTCACTGCACAGGTGTGATCGTCGCCTGCTGAGACTGCCAGAACTGCTCCCAAATTCGTCGGCACATCGCATTGTCCGTGAGAGTTGTCTCCAAAGCAGACCAACTGACCATCTGATCTCACTGCACACGTGTGACCGAAGCCTGCTGAGACTGCCACAACTGCGCCCAAATCCGTCGGCACATCGCATTGTCCGGCGCTGTTGTCTCCAAAACAGACCAACTGACCATCTGATCTCACTGCACACGTGTGATCCGTGCCTGCTGAGACCACAACTGCTCCCAAATCCGTCGGCACATCGCATTGTCCGGCGCTGTTGACTCCAAAGCAGACCAACTGACCATCTGATCTCACTGCGCACGTGTGATCCGTGCCTGCTGAGACTGCCACAACTGCTCCCAAATCCGTCGGCACATCGCATTGTCCGTCCTTGTTCCGTCCAAAGCAGACCAACTGACCATCTGATCTCACTGCACACGTGTGACCACCGCCTGCTGAGACTGCCACAACTGCTCCCAAATCCGCCGGCACATCGCACTTCCCGTAGGTGTTTTCTCCAAAACAGACCAGCTGACCATCCGATCTCACTGCACACGTGTGACCGGCGCCTGCTGAGACTGCCACAACTGCGCCCAAATCCGTCGGCACCTCGCATTGCCCGTCGGAGTTATCTCCAAAGCAGACCAACTGCTCTTCTAGATCTGATCTCACTGCACAGGTGTGAAGGTCGCCTCCTGAGACTGCCACAAGTGCCCCCACATGTGTCGTCACATCCCCTTGTATTTTGGCATTCATTCCAAACCGGAGCAACCTTTTGTTCTGTTTCAGTGCACCAATGCGGCTATTGCCGCCGGAAGCTGTAGATGTGTAGCCATCCACGAGCAATCTTTTGCTGTAAGACAGCTGCCGGACATGTTCCCGGCACANNCTGCTTGGATGACTCACTGGCAACCACCAGGAGCTTACCCAAAATGAGAACATCGCGGGGACCATAGCGACTCTGGGAACATACATTTAAATAAAAACTCTCTAGAAGGCATAAAGCTTGGGGTGCAAGCTTCGAGGGGGAATGCTCATGTGGCACTGCCGCTCTGGTAAAGCTTTCCGCTGGCTTAGCGAAACTTTGTTTTCGGACCGGCCTCGGCCAAGTGTGCGCAGCTCCCGAACAGCTTGGCCAAGGCCTCACAAGGAGCATGCTCGCGACATGTAGCTCCAGAAAAAGGCGTGTGCCTTGCTTTGGCTGAAGAGGCAAGTTGCCAGGTTTAGGGTGTATACGGTTTAGGGTTCAGGGGTTTAGGGTTTGGGGTTTAGGGTTCAGGGTTTAGGGGTTTAGGGTTTGGGGTTTAGGGTTCGAGGTTTAGGGGGCACTGCTCATCCTAAATCAAGCAAGGAGTAGCTAATCAAATCAACCCTCAGTCCCAGAAGGGCGCGGGCAAAAGACTGTTGAGGTTGAGAGGCTTTGGTATATCATCACAAGAAAATGCTAGATTGGGGTGGCCACACTTCTAACTTTGTTCTCAACTACATGGGATCAATGCTAGAAAGTGCTAGATTAGAGTGACCCAGACTCCGAGCTTTGCTGTCAGTTACATGGGATCCCACCTTCAGCTGGGCGCCAGTTCACAATCCTGCCAGCTCCCGAGGTGACCTTAAGCTCCTGAACCCCGAACCCCCTAAACCCCAAATCCCACCCTAAACCCTAAACCCTAAATCCTAAACCCTAAACCCTAAACCCTAAGCCCTAAATCCTAAACCCTAAACCCTAAACCCAAATCCCGACTTCCAAACCAGGGCAAACCCTAAGGCCCTAAACCCGAAACCCTAAACCTTAAGGTAGAAACACCCAGCCTCACACTGGAAGACCTTTGACCCAAGACAGACACGCCGATAATGGCTTAGGGTCTATTAAGGGTTTAGGGGTCTAGGGGTTTAGGGTTTAGATTAGGGTTTAGGGTTTAGGGTTTAGGGTTCAGGGGTACTTGCACAAACACTACTCCTACATCGACCTGCAGGACGCAGTAATCACTGAGTGACGCAGCTCGTCCATCTCCAAAACAAGGTACTTCATGGGACTTCCCCAGAGAACCCAACACCCCTTCACTAAGGAATACGCCTTAAATCATAATATTCAGGCCCCTATAAGTTAAGGCATATTCCTTAATGAAGGGGTATGGGGTTCTCTGCGTCAATGATCAGAAACAGATTTTCAGGGTATATTCTCGTCGCATGATGATGAAAAGGAACACAAAGGCAATAGTATTTGCAATTGCTCTCAAAGTTCATCGTAGCCCTGAGTTGCTGCTTCAACCCTCAACAGCAGATGTTGCCCAGCTCCACCTTCTCGAGAATGAGGCACCACATCCTTTCGAGCATTAAGGGTGTATTGCTGAGGCTTTTGCGTAGGATCCAAGGCACATTTGAATAAATTAATGTAAGCCCCTGACTAACGAAGCCCTTTCGTTGAAAACCCTCATCGGAGGATCCCTAAACCCTAAACCCTATACCCCAAACCCTAAACCCTCAAGAAAGAAATAAATATAAATTGCTTGTTGCTGTTGGCCATCCGGAAACATGTTTGTTTTTCGATCTTGTCAGGCGTGTGAAATTCACCATACAACTTGGTAGTTTCAAGTCCTAGGGGGCTCTTCTTTCAAGTTACCAATCTGGCAGTTTGTTCAGCAAGTGGCTCGCCACGAGGGAGCTCAAAATCAGGGCCAAGTAGTTTGTTCAGCACGTGAGTCGCGGCCAAAGGCCCTTTGTGATCTTGTCTGGTGATCTTATCAGCAAATCTGATTGACTTACGAGGTGTCAGGTGATCTTATGAGCAAATCTTCTTGACTTGCGAGGTCAAGTGTGATCTTGTCAGGTGTGCATGTGCTCTTGTCAGGTGATCTTGAGAAGAGAGGCCAGGTATGTGCTTGTCAAGTGATCTTGTCATTCGTGTGACCGAATTGCAGCATACAGCTTTGTAGTTTGACCTTTTAGTGGGCTCGTTTTTCACGCTGTTCAGCACCTGACTCGCCGGGTCAATTTCAGTCAATGGTCAACGCGACCTGGCCCACAGACATTACTTTGCCCAATAAACCCTAAACCCCTAAACCCTAAACCCCGAAAAACTAAAACCTGAACGTCAGAATCCCTAAACTCTTAACCTCAAGATCCCGAACATAGGGGACCTTATGATCCGAATCGGGCTTTCGGTGGTCATGGATTCAGGGTTCAGGGTTTAGGGCTTTTAGGGTTCAAGAGTGTAGGATTAAGGGTTTAGGGTTTCAACATAGGGGCATTACAGTCAGAATCGGCCTTTGGGAGTAAAGTAAACCATAAGAAGGAACCAAGATCCCCAAGACCTCTCAAACTCGAGACACCCAATCCCTAAACCCAAGACCCCTGAACAGTGCGGTTTAGGGTTTAGGGTTTAGAATCTTGGGTTTAGGGTTCAGTTTAGGGTTGGGGGTTTTAGGGTTTAGGCACGTTTAGTGTTTAGGGTGCGCCCCTAGTCTGCTGTTGAGGTTCTCGTTTCCATGTGGCTGCGAGAAATAGGGCTCCGCCTCATCCGCCCACCAGTGGGCATGTGCCTCAACAACCAAGGGGGCTTAGGGCGGGGCCTTAGGGGATGTGCAGCTTGCAGGGACGGGGCGGCTGTAGGGCTTAATTGGATTGTTCAGGCTGTAGTGGCAAGGCGCTTTGGCATTCGGGCGTAGAGCGATTCTGATGCTTTAGGGCAGAAGGTGTTATAATGGGATGTATGGTTCAGGTTGCTCAAATCGTGCTTAGAGTTAACTGTACGGGCTGTCACAAGGCTGTTGTGCAGTTAGCGGTGCTGGCTTATTGGCTAAGCCCCTGGCACAGGGGATGTACTCGTCCACGACGACGTCCACCATCTGGATTCAAAGCAGACTTCGGTTAGGATACTTCAGAAAGTTTCCACCTAAATGCTACACCCTAGGCCCTAAACCTTAAAAACCTACACCCAGCCCTACACCTTAAACACGAAACCGTAAACGCTAAGACAGAAGCTGACCTGCCCACAGCGGTAGTCGAAGAGCTGCAGCACGAATCGACCGTCAGTTTGGGAGCCATCGACCTTAAAGACCTGTCGCGGAGCGGGCGGAAAGTCAAAGGAAACTGCAGGTGGGGAGTTTAGGGTAGATAGGGCTTCTATAAGGCTTCCATAAGGTATATAGACCTGCTATAAGGCTCCTATAGGGTTACTACCCACCTGAGAATGTCCTAGAGAAAAGGGTTAGGATGATGGTTAGGCTAAGGGTTCCGGGTTTAGGACTTTCGGGGTTCAGAGTCCAAAATTTCAGGCTTTAGAAAGTGGGGCCCTGAACCCTTTAGGCCCTAAACTTTAGGTGGTGGGGCTTCCGATTCAGTGTGCTAGGCACGTGGTCATGAGATTCGGGCTTAGGGTTTAGGGCTCAGACTTTAAGGTAGCGGGTGTATATGGTTGAGATTGAGGCGTTCAGGATGGCTTGTGGAACCTTGGTTCCTGAGTAGCCTCTTTATAATAAGGGTACCAATTTTCCTACTGTTCGGTTGTAGTAAGGGGGCCCTAAAGATAAAAAGGGCAAAAGGGTACCACTCAGGGACCTGGGAACTCCTTGTTCAAGAAACAACTCCCAGCACCGAACCCCGGGACAAGGCACCCTAAGCTCCTGCTGCCATCTCATCTATGAGCGTGTGACACCTCCACATGCTGGCATGCATGTGGGCACGCGGAATGGAGCGTCGTTGGCTGGGCCCAATGATCAAAGGCGCCGCGTTTCAGACTTAAGCAGGAAGCATATCAAGTAACAACACAAGCAGTCGATGCAGCGCAACTCTGAATACTGTAGGACCCCTCAAGACAATAGCCCCTTGGGCCTATAAACGTGAGACAAACTGTTTAGGAACACACAGGACCTTGTACTCTAAACCCTAAATCACACGCCCTAAACCTAACCCCCTAAACCGTTTACCCTAAACCCTAAACCCCTAAACCCCAAACCCTGGACCCTGAATGAACCCAACTTCTCCACTTTAGGCCTTCTCCACGGCTTTCGGATACTCTGCCAGCGCTGCCAGGGCAGCCATTAGCCAGCAGTTGCCTTGGTATAACGGTATAACCTATGCGAGATAGTGTAGGGTTGAGGGCTTAGGGCTGTATGTACTGTATCAGTACAGACTACATGTAGTATGTATCATGTATAATGTACACAATACATTGTGAAAACACCAAAAACGTACAAATATCAGTTCAAACATGTAACACATAATTCGTAAATAACGCACAAACCCTTGCATGTCGTGTATATTATCTATCTATCTATCTATCTATCTATCTATCTATATATATATATGGTGGATTCTGAGACATCGATCATGTTCGTACTCCTGTTCTTAGTAGTCCTACTGTTCGCGAAATGCGACCAATCAATCCGAAATGGCACTTTGCTGCCCCTACACATTCATCAGGAGGGAGAGAGAGAGAGAGAGAGAGAGAGGGAGAGAGAGAGACTACATTCACACCCACCCTAAACACAAAACCCAACAACTAAACACCAACCAACCACCAAAAAAAACAAAACAAAAACTAGAGTCCTGAATCCTGACCCCAAACCCTAAACCCCAAACCATAAACGGTTTAGGGTTTAGGGTTTAGGTTTAGGGTTAGGGTTTAACCTTCTGGACCGAGGGGCCAACTTTTCCTTGCAGCAGGTCCAGGGGGTCCTCGGATCGTCTCGGATGGGCCCCAGCCCTAAGGGTCCATGTACCCAAATAGCAGAATGTACCTTTAAGGGTTCCTTTAAAGGGGTCCTTTAAGGGTTCTATAGGGGTACCATAAGGGCTTGGGGTTTAGGGGTTTAAGGGTCCATGTACCCAAATAGTAGATACTTTGGCCTTAAAGTAGCTCCTATTTGGGTACTTTGGGGCCAAAGTATCTACTATTTGGGTACATGGACCCTTAGGGAAGGATCTTTGCATCTCCGGTGGTTGTGTACTTTTTTGGGGTTTCGGGGAGTGGGGTTTAGGGTTTAGGGCTCCGTGTGCAGGGTTTAGGTGGTTGGGTTTAGTGCAAATACTCTTAAACTACGGCAAAGCTTGAAGCACCAAGGCTTCTAGGGCTTCTTGTTCCGGGTGAAAAGACAAATCTATTCCTCAAACAAGAGGGTTTTGGGCTTTCTGTGGACTCTAATCTCCGTTTTGTATAGGACATCTTAGTTATCATCATAAGTTAGAGCTTGCATTCAACACCGGGGGCGCGTCATCTCGCGAGGATCAGGGCTCTCCCTAAACCCGAAGCTGTACATACTAATCCGTCATCCGCAAACCCCCACTGGCTCGGACAAGTTGCGATTCTGCTGCATGCATCGTGGTATGATGCTGCGAAGACATCAGCAAATCTGTGCTAAACCCTAAACCCTAAGGTCGTGTCTTGGCGACTCTCGCCTCCATCTCTGTATGATCCTTACTAGGCTGGCCCTTTGATTTGAGAACTAGTTTGTAAATAAGACCCTCTTCGGCCCAGAAGAGGAAATGTCAACTGTCCCAATATACGGGGCTCCAGCTCTGATGCGTTCCGAAGCTAGGAAAGTGCGAGGATTGAAGCAGACAAAAGCCCCCCGACCCATCTGCAGCCGGCCATCAATGCCATCAAACAGACGCCACTGACCGCGGTGGAGTCGTCGTGCTGGAACCCACATTGGCCTTAAGAGCTGCAAGCAGCAGCAAGCATCAAACCCGGATGCCGTGGAGTTTTGGGCCTTGAATGCAGGGGCAGTTCTATGACGACTGCTAGCCTCACCTCCGTTCTTGCACCCTGTTCCACCTGTGCTTCAGACCTTATGAGCGGGTTCTGCATGTCCCACGAGCCCACATAGAAGCCCTAATGATGCGAAGGCCTCGCGCTTGCCAAACCTGACTGTCAAGCCTCCTCTTGAAGAGTTTATAAGGGGGCCTAGACAGAATCCCGTCATCACCCCAGTAAGCACTCTCCTAAGACATTCGCAACCCGAACCCATCCGCAAAGCCCCGACAGTCTTGAATCCCTTAACTTCCCCGAACCCTCACACAGCCACCCCACACGGCCCAGCAGCCTTACCTTATTACCTCCGTCAATCCATAAACCCCTAAACCCTAAACCCAAAAAAGCCTCAAAGCTTCTCGACAGCAACGCACGGTGCAGGAAAGCATCTGAGCCAAGCCGGTAGCTGTGGCTCCCGGACCATCGATGGACGGAATCTGCCTGCGCGGTCTGATCGGGACGGGGCTTCATAGGGTCGTATAGGGGTTTATAGGGCCTGACAAGGCTGTATAAGGCCTCATACAGTAGGGCTTTTTCGGTCCGAGATCGGCAAAAGGGTCGTGCGAGATGTCATCGCAAGTTTCGTGCGAGAAGGAAGTCGGAGATTCTTGGCGAGGCTTGCGTTGGAGGGGGGGGTTGGGTTCGGGAGATCAGTGCCGCAGTGTAAGGGCATACTGTTGATGATATAAACCCTGCATTACCTGAAGGACCCTAAACTATGGGAATTATGGGACATTCCTTATTCTGGGTAATGCAGGATTTATACCATCAACCGCATGTAGGGTGTTGATTCACATCCAATGTTGCCAGACAGGTTGAGACTGAACTACCCACCTCGGCAGACTATCCCAGCGCCTTAGTTCTTGAGCTCGTTTCGCGACTAAGGCGCATGGTTACGATTTCGGCATGAGTTGAGCGCTGCACATTCGAGCCTTCGAGGCTGTGGACTTTGCACTGCACTCTTGAACCTTCAGTTCAGGGCATAGCATGTAGGGTTTCAGGTTGAATAGGGGCTCTCAGGGTCTAGGATTCAGGGTTTCGGCTTGCATGGGGTTGAGGGGCGCGGGGTTGAACTGGGAAGGACCCCCCCCCCACCTGTGGGGGAAGGTCTTGTCATAGAACAAGGACTTGTCCTCTTCATCCCATGCATCCATCCTTGGCTTCTCCCGAAAGGACCTTTAAAAAAAGCGCTTAGGTCCTTGAATGGCCGACATGTGCTACGATCCCAGGCCCGAGTACGGAAATCTTGGACACTTGGGGGTCAACCGCTGGCCCCAAGAGAAGCCATGAATCCCAGCAGTGAAAAATTGCCGTATTTTCGATTCAGTATTCCAGTCTGCAGCCATCGTCTATGGTGGAAGCACAAAAATTGGAAACCCAATAGCCTCAATCTTTAAGAGTAATGTATAGGGAATCCCAGCACTATTTGTCCTGAATCAGGTTTCCAACTTTTTTGGGCTTACTATAGTCAATCTAGTCTTCTAGGATCTCTGACTCCGAACTCGACACTTCGGGAGCTGAGGTAACGACTGCTGTGAACGTGGTGCCCTCGTCCGGGGCTCAACGGGACCCCATTGCAACCGAATTATGGGTTGTGAGTTATGAGCCAAGGTACCCGCGAGGATGTCACCCTAAACCCTAAATCCCTAAACTAACCCTAAACCCTAAACCCTAAAGCCTAAGTCCCTAAATCCCTAAACTAATCCTAAACCCTAAAGCCTAAGTCCCTAAATCCCTAAACTAACCCTGAACCCTAAACCGTAAGTCCTAACCTAAACCCTGAACTCCAAAGCTGCCAGGGTTCAGGGAAGCCTAGAGGGTTCTCCATTCTGAGAAAAAAAGGGTTTAGGGTTTAGAGGTTTTTAGGGTTTAGGGGTGTTTAGGGTTTAGGGTTTAAGGGTTTTAGAGTTTAGGGTTTAGGGTTAAAAGCCTTCAAGACTGTGATCGGGTTCAATATAGGCTTTACAGGGATCGTAGAGGGCGGGTCTAGGATGCTAACATGGCAGGCTCCATAATTTTAGGTAGTATCCTGTTATGTTTTAGGGTTTGGGGCTACAGGCTGCCAGATAGAACTTAGGGAGCTTGTCTACTGGGACTAGTGGCGTCCGTGCAAACAAAGCAGTGTAAGGGACGGGTCAAGGCTTCAGATTCAGATTCATGCCGGTTATGGAGTTTACCGCGAACCAAAAAAAATTCCAACCGGGTAGGTATATTGCAGTTCAGGTAGAGTTTAATCATCACTGCGTCCTCAGCGTTCTGATGGCCAGCATGAATCCGGTCGAGCTTCTGCGTCTTCTCAACGATCGCCTGTGCAAAGGTTCAATACGATGGGGACGAAGGAGTTCAATGTTCATGCGCCCACATGGTGTGCGTGTATACGTAAGGATGTACATGCAACTTAACTACGCACGTCCTCGTGCGTGCATTCAGCATGCATGAAAGAACATCCGTCTGTCTCAGCTGTGCCTGTGGGGTAGTTGGTGTTGGCCTCCTAAACACCAAAACCCTGAGAGCCCGAAACCATGGTATTCCATTAGGAGTGGAGTTGAGGTATGCCCTTAAAGGGGCCCCAACGGAACCTTTACAATGGAGGAACCCTTTGAAGGACCCTCAAAATAGCCACCAAAAAGGAACCCCTAAACCCTGAACCCTAAACCCTGGTGCTCTTGACCCTTATTAAAGTACCCTTACACGAGCCCCTTTTGCTAACGGAACCTTTATAATGGAGGAACCCTTTGAATGACCCTCAAAATAGCCACCAAAAAGGAACCCCTAAACCCTGGTGCTCTAGACCCTTAAAGTACCCTTAAAGAACCCTTACAGGAGCCCCTTTTGCCTGGAGATTGTCCTGCTCCCATGAGCAGAGCTCAGGGGAAGAAGCGTCATCCAGCGACCTCGCTGGCTGCTCCCGTCTTCGGGGCTTCGGGTTGAGGGTTTAGGTTTAGGGGTTTAATGTTTAGGGTTTAGGGTTTAGGGTTGAGGGTTGAGGGTTTAGGGGTTTAGGGTTGAGGGTTGAGGGTATGGGGTTTAGGGTTTAGGCTAAAGGTTTAGGCTTGAGGGTTTAGGGTTGAGGGTTTAGCTTTAGGGTTTAGGGTTTTGACGGTTCCTATACCTCATGAAGGTTCTATGAGCGGTTTAGGACTTAAGGTTTAGGGTTCAAAGGGTTCTGAAACCTGGGTGCCAGGCACGGTTTAGGATGTGTAGAACAGCTAAGTCTACAGCTGAAGCAGCCTCGGGAATCAAAAAGTATGTTTTGCGAGATCGGACCAAGCAAAGAGAAGGGGGGCTTTCTTGTCTGGGTCAAACAAGATGCCCCCCCCAAACCCTAAACCCTAAGCCCACTCAAAAAAGTAAAGATGAGCACTATCGGCCCTATCTGTGCTTTGCCCAAGTTGACAGGGTCCTCGAGCCTTCGAAAGGAGTCTTCCTATATACCTCCCTATAGCCCAAACCCTAACCCCAAACCCCAAACCCTAAGCCCAACCCTAAACCCTAGCCGAACACATCTAAACAACCTACATGAAGCTTTTGATCGGGTTTTACAAGGCTACGGGGTTCGAATAATGCATGGCCTCGGGTGCTGTAGGTGTTAGAGCAACCTAAAAGAAGCCTGCGCAGCCGTGTAGCTCCTCTGATATCCCAACTGGACCTCGTACTGCTGAAGTTGGTATACTTTCCCAAATGCTAATAATAATAGTAATAATAACCATAATGATAACAATAATAATCATCATCATAACAACAATCATAACAATAAAGACAAAAAATTATAACAATAATAATAATAACAATAATAATAGTAATAGTAATAATAATAAGAAGAAGAAGAAGCAGCCTACTCTCGAAACACTACCTTCTACTAGATAGGTACTTAGGACCCGGACCCTTCACTATAGGTCTGATACCTAGGACGAGAAGAAGAAAGCTGCAAGCCCCTGGATTCTAAGACTCTTAGAGAAAAAGACGAGGGTTTAGGGTTTAGAGTTTAGAGTTTAGGGTTTGGGGTTTAGAGTTGAGGGGAGAGACCTTAAGCCCCCAGGGGTTCAGGATACCCTGCCTCTTTGTAATTTCCCGCTTGGAAACGATCGTGCTGGATGGGTCTGCGCTTCAAAGGTGGGCCTTTGAAGGCTAGCACTGACAGGCTGGACTTTGAAGTAACCAGGGAGAAAAAAGTATAGACTTTTATTCTAGAACGGTTCCTTTAAGGAAATAGAAAGTATTCAAGTACGGTACTCTAGAGCCCAGCAGGAGGGCCTCCCAGCGCCATGGGACATGCACTTCGAATCACAAAGTGTGATTTGCGAGGTGCAGGGAGGCCGAAGAGCATCAGGGGGGCAAAACCCCTAAAACCCTAAACCGCATCATGCACATCTGCGCCCATCTCGCTGCAAGCATGGCTCCTCATCCCTGCTCAGGTTGGGCCTTGGGCCTTCCACAGAGCAGCCTCTTTGCAGCGAGGAAGGTCGAAAAGCCAAGAAAGGCGTCAAGCCCTTGCTTGCCGCTCCAACCCTCGCAGTAGGGCTCCAAGACGAGAATGAATCCACCAGCCAAAAGTCCACTTAAGGCGAAGTGTAACCTAGGTCGGCCCTTTAAAGGTTTGGTTTAGGGTTTAGTGTTTAGGATTTAGGGTATAATGCCCAAACAGGGGGAAATACAAAACTTCTGAAAGCGCCTATTTAGTAACGTTGTCGGGAGGTACTCGAAAGAGGCCATGCCAACGAAAGATCCAACTGCAAACCCATTCATTGCAACGGGTGCAAAGCTCCAACCACTGACAGACAGCACTAGGAACGCCGTGAGTGAGCCGGATGTTGCTCCAGTGATTGGGTTCTCAAGGCTGGCGCCACAGCTGCGCAGAAAATTGGCAGTCACGGCTCCAAACACTGGTGCCAAGACAGAAATCACATCCTTTTGCCACACACGCTGTTCATATGCAACGCGCACAGACGACACTTTTGCTCCGTCAAGCAGCATGTCAGCCAAAAGATTCACTGCGCGGTACTCGACGGCACCCACCGGCATGAGAACCACGGCCTGCACCAGGTAGCAGGAGCAGAATGCAGTGAAGCCTACACGGCCTCCAAAGCCGACAAAGACCTTGAAGTGGGAAACCAAGAGCCAGAGAATGCAGCCCACAAGGAGCAGAAGGGCGAGCCAGTGATAAGCAGGAGCAAGCTTTGGGGATAGAACGCCTGTGAAAGCCCCAAAAGCAAATGGCGCGGTCAGCGGCGGTGCCAGGTGACCGCAGAGTGTGATGAGAGTTGCTTGGGCAAGGTCTCCACCAACACGGGGGCCTGAATAAGCATATAAATGTGTGAGGAAGCCACCGGCAAACAAAGAGACGCACTGCATTGTCCAGTGGCCCTCCAGGCGCCAATGTGCAAGCTTGGCGGCCAGATTTCCCAAAGCGAAATGTCGAGCCTCGAACATGCGATCGTCATTATGTAGCTCTTCATACTCCTCCAAGATCAATGTGTGCGCTCGGCCACCATCGTCTGTTTGCACCGAAATCGAACGAATTCGGGTAGCAGCATAGCCCACCTCCTCTTCATCCAGCGAAGATTCAGAGCTTCCCTCTTCCATGGGCAACATGTGGGAATGGGTCCAGAACTGGTAGGCTACACTAAGGTCTGGCTAGTCTGGGGTGTAGGGTTTAGGCTAACCTGTTAGCATTTCGCAACCCGCATCTATCGATGGCGACCGGATATCGTCCATTGCGATACTGGCCTTCGGTGAGGTTTGCTGTTTGCAGTAAACTGCCTTGGGCCGTCGAAGGTTTTCCGTGGCTGTGCGTGGAAGGATTTCCAAAGTTTTGGCTGTATGCGATGTCATTGCAAGGATTTCTGTAACTTTGGCTCCTTTTCTTCGAAGAAGTCTCTCTTTCAGCAAACTGTTTTATTTAGTTCGTGTGTGTGTGTGTATGTATGTATGTATGTATGTATGTATGTATGTAAGTAAGTAAATAAGTAAGTAAGTAAGTAAGTAAGTAAGTAAGTAAGCAAGTAAGTAAGTAAGTAAGTAAGTAAGTAAGT
>CAJNJA010007679.1:0-13325 GCA_905231915.1 Symbiodinium necroappetens
CGGAGGACCCAGTGGCACCGAGAGCTCCGCATGATCCAAACTCCACAAACCTCGGTGAGTGCGCCAGTCAAAGCCAACTCTCAGTCTCACTCTCTCTCTCTCTCTCTCTCTCTCTCTCTCTCGCTCTCGCTCTCTCTCCGTTGGCCCGCTCGAGTATGTACTTCCTCTCAATATTTTCCATCTATCTGAAATATAAGCAATGTCTCCTTGATGTGCTGCTTCTGCGTGCACTTGTGGTACTTCTCCACCGCGGCCTTGAGCTCTGTGACAGGCTGCAGCCTGGCATAGAGCTCACAAGGAGGGCATGAGCCAAGCTTCACGGGCGCTGATGCCAAAGAGCCATCACCCTGCTCCAGGTTCTCGCTGAACCTGGCGATGTAGTTCTTGATGGCATGCGGGTCCTTGTCCTTGAAGCACAACTTCATGCCCTCAAGCCGGATCTTAAGCATCAGCATCTCGCCTTCGAAATGCTTCTGTTCAGGCTCGGCCAAGTCTGCGACTAGCTGACTAGCTCCTTCGAACTTTGCTCTTGCTTCGAGAGCTGTTCCAAGGCCTTTGACTCAAACTGTTCCAGCTCAGCCGTCTTGGCACGCACACTGGCGGAAACCACCTTATCCCTTTCGACCCAAATCTCCTTGTCCTTCTCCTCCGGCAACGTCTCGGCAGCCTTGTCCTTGCCGTCCGTGTGATCGTCACACTCACCCTCCTCATCCTCATCCATGCCATCGGGCATCAGGTCGAGGACGTCCAGGATAAAGCCGGAGGCCCCTGCAAAGGTGTTCTCATTGCGAGCCATGGCCGCCGCAACCTCATCAAAATCCATACCCTGGCTATGATTCCTGAGCAGCTCTGGCCTGAGCCGGTCAACCTCGTCGTTAGTGGCCTTCTTCTTGGAATCGCCCTCACAGAGGACTTCCTTGGACTTCATGTAACTGCTGCGCTCGATGATCAAGTCCTGCGTCTTCACCCACACCCGTGGCTTTCCATCCGGGCCACCAAAGTCGTAGCGGACGTTCTTGTCCCTTTTCTTGATGGCGTCCATCCACTCAAGCCACTGCTTGGCAGCCTCTTCCTCCCGAAGCTTGCCGCCACGCGCGGTTTGCGCGTGTTCCATCCATAGCTTCTCCCACATCATCTCGCCCAACGTGTCCTTGATGATCCCGCTCGCAGCTGTGACTCGTTCTTGGTACTTCACCAAGGACCACACGCCCCGCTTGCGGCCACACACTGGGCCTTGATCATCGGCGGCCTCCGGGCAGAGCTCATGATAGCTCGCGAGCATGGCCTGGCTTCTATGACGAATTGCTTGGCCTTCTCCCCTTGGCGAGAAGCCTGTTTGGCTATATTGTCTAATGCACGTTTGCATTTCACACAGCCCGGCCAATTGTTGGCCGCTTCTCCGGGTTCCAAACGGGCCTTGCACCCCCGGCACTTCTTTACCAGAGTGCGCTTCACCGCCTTCTTGGGCTGTGGCTTGGCCTTGGCTTTGGCACCTCTGCCACGGCCAAGTTTGCCATGCAAGCCCGGGCCCTTCTCCTTCTCGGCACTGCTTGGACACCCCCGGCCCTTCTTCTTGGGCGGCGTGTGAGGATCCTCCTCCGCAGCCTCAGCCGCATCCCATGCATCATCAAGGCTGTCTCTGAGGAGTGCGGAAACTTCATCCTCAGCCATCTTGCGATCACCTAAGGCGATCCGCAACAGGGCTCACAGGTCAGGCTTTGGACTTCCTCAACAAAGATCTCCCGGCAATGGATACAAGTCTCTGTGTTGCCGGAAAACAAAACAGTGCAGAAGTACCAAATACTTGCGCACACACTCACACGCATGCACATAAACGAGAAAGCAGCTGCTCGCCCAAACATCGCCCCCCCAGCTCACCAGAACCCAAATGTTGGGTCATTCACATAGACAAATACCCCACCCGAAACCCACCTAAGGCTGCATGGGACCTGGCTGCATGCACCTGCACTTTTCTCAAGTTGCTTGCAGTGCTGTCGGAATCAAAATGCAAGCTGTCTGTCGTCTGTCGCTGCTCCCTTTCGGCCGCATCATGCAGAGCGCTTCTGACTCTGATGATCCTCTGATCCACTGACATCACGTGTCCTTGCTGTCGTCGGCTGTCGTTGGGGTTGGTCGTGCAGGGTGCATCTTTGTGATGATCATTGCATATGCAAACACGAGCCCAAACAGCCGGCAGTGCACAGAGTTGCCGAGCATGGCTTTCATCGCCCGATCTCCCAGCTTCTGCAGAACTTCATTCTCGAATGGGAATTCATGTTCTGCACTGCTCATCGAGATCTCAGGCACTGGCCACCCAAACGAGAAGAAGAGCATCTCGCGACGCTCTTGGCAAGACCAGATCCTGGAACCTCGAAGGATTGCCGGGATTGTGGATGACATGTTTTTCCGCACACTCACATTCTGGGAGAGATCCAACACCGGAGTTAAGCCACTCTCAGGCCCCCTGAGTTGTTGTGTCATCTCCTCCTCATACTTCAGCAACCGTGCCTTCACGCCCTGCGGCAAAACCTTGTATCCTGCATCAGCCTCACCATCTGCAAGCACGACATTGTTAGCACGAGCCTGAGCCTGCAAAGCCCACACAACATCTGCTTCAGGAGCACAAAAGAAATCATGCCCGGAGATCTGGGTCGTGCTGCCGGCCACAGCCCTGAAAGAGTCAGCTGTAAAGGCCTGCAGTAGCGAGAACCTGCCCGTGTTGATGGTCCATGTGATGTTGCGAGGCCGCCGCATGGGAACTCCCACCGCAGTTGGGCAAAGCTGCACACAGCTGGTTTGCCACCCAGCACGTGGCTCGAAAACGGTCTGCAAGCACTCCACGCTGTTAAAGCAGTGGCTGCATTCCTGCAGCAGCCAATCCACGCCAGAGTGCCGGGCCCTTGCCAGCCAGATTGCTGCTGGCACAGCAGAGTCATGTAGCCATTTTTCTCGATTCCCCTGAGGGGAAAAGGCAACGCAGGTGTTGCCGCCAAGCTCAAAGTGTATGTCGACAGGTGCTTTGGGTGGAAGGTAGGGGCACTCTTTCTTGCATGCCCAGCAATACCCTGTCTCCCTCATCTGTCCTTGTTTGCAGGCTTCCTTAGCGATCTGGATCAACTTTGACATAGAGCGAGTGCTTAGCTCTTCGATGCTGGCTGCCAGCTTGCGCTTCTCAGGCACGGTGTCTGCTGTTTTCAGTTCTTCTCGCAAGGCCCCGGCTCGCTGCCTCAAAGTGCTGACCACAAACTTCATCTTTGCAACAACACTCGGGTCACACTGATCACAAATGTCACCAAACAAGTGCATTGGCCGAAAGCTCTGCGAGCTCAAAATGAGCTCCCTGCAAGCCGGGCTTGTCTCAAAGCCCGACCAATGAACAAATGGACCGCAACGGCTTGCCTGAGGTTCTGGGCCTGAGTTGAGTCTCTCCCAATCCCACGGAGGCAAAACTCCTTCTGCAAGCCGAGCAAGAATGTGCTCGAAAGTGCACATGCCGGAATAGGCTGACGTGAGCCACATCTTTCGGTTCAGATTCTCTCGAAGCTGCGACCGCAACCCGGTTTGGGCTACCCAAGTACTTTCAATGTCTGCGATCTGCTGAGGCCACCGAAGAAGATCTGCCACTCCCCTGGGGCCGGCTTCAAACTCCTGTGTGCGTTGAGTCTCGATTCGCGCTTTCTTCAGAACCTGCCCTGCAGACTCGTCTTGCTTTGCATGTGCATACATGGCTCTTCGGCGGTCTACAAAAGTCTACAACGTTTTAGTCAAGGGTATCTGCTGCTGCAAGACATGACTCGACCCATGACCCATGTTGCTGGGGATGCTTTGGGGGCTTTGTGTCCTCCGAAACTACAAATGACAGCAAAACACCACAGCTCCTGCTCAGACATGTGAACGCGCACCCGTCATGGAAAACTCCGACACAGCGGGCCCACACCTCTCTGTTCTGTTCTGGACTGGACCGTTCCTGCCGCGACGGAGCACTTGGTCTCGACACGGGCTAAGTTTAGCTTCAATCTGCTGCACATGTGCGGCAAACATGCAAAACTGCTTCAGTCTGCTGCAGATGTGCTGCAAACATATATAAACTATTATAAACTGGTCAGACTAGCACACGACTCAGCACAAAGCCGGAAACATCGCAAAAGCAGTCGAAAAGGGCACCCTGGTCTTCTTTCAAGGCAACTGTCGCGCAAGCGTCGCGCAAGCGTCGCGCACCGTCGCGCACATGGATTTGGGCTCAGGGGGGCCCAAATACTATCACAAACAGGGTCGCGCACCTACCATTCGAGGCCCCAAATCGGTCGCGCACTCCAGAAACGACCAAAACCGGGTAACCGGGAAGAGTTCGCGCAAGTGTCGCGCAAGCGTCGCGCAAGCGTCGCGCACCGTCGCGCACTACTCCAGAGTCCCTAAGAGCATGCTTTTTTGTAGGACTGGGATAGAAATGGAGCCTCCTGCTTCACAAAGACACAAAAGCAGCCCTAGCAGCCACAAACACTTTGACCGGAACCCAAAACAGGCAACTGGCTCTCTGTCGTGACATGCAAGGCAGTCCCGCGGTCCGAAGCACCGCCATGCCACCAGAAGCTCAGCCTCGCCAAATTTGCTGCTGTGCCGAGCACACACTGCCGCGTCAAGCCGTTGACGAGCCGCTGAGAGCTAGGCATCTGGCCGACTGGACGAAGAAACACCATCCCCACCGCCAGAGTCCTGCCACGCACTGTCGATTGAATATTCAGTTGCACATATCTCGGAAACACACACTCGAGTCACTCAACATTTCGCTGAGAGATGCAGCTTCCTTAATGCTTCAGACTTGGCCAGAAACTGCCCAACTAAAACAAAGTCCACCGCCTGTGCACCGAGGTTTGTAGTGTGGTATATCATAGCACACACTGTTGACAGAGTCTCTAAGACACTTCATGCTTGTGTGCGTCAGTCGTGCAGCAGTCAGATGCAATGGCCACAAGAGTGCACTACCATCTGGTCAGGCCTCTCTGCTGCAAAATGCCAGCTCCTCTGTCAGGAGCTCCGAGACCGCTGCCTCCCAGCAAATGTTCCGAGCACAGCCCAAACCGCGAACAGAAAACCCGGCGGGACCACGAAACACGGCAACACGCCACACTGACAAGCAACCGTGAGCAAGCAAAGGTGCCTCCACGACAAAGATGCAGCCACAACGTGGCCACAAACTGCGACCATACGCCTGCCAAGGACACATGACAGGACACAGGACATCAACTTGGTGCCACCAGACTGCAGACTGCATCCCACAAACACAGGGCAACGGCCAGCTACTGCTGCAGACATTGGCATATACTGTGGGGGGCCTGTTCAGCTGCTGGAAGAGGAGCTCGATGAGGATGAAGACCGGGAACCTGCCGCACTCGCATCCGAATTGTCGGAACTGGACTCGGGATCACTGGCGGCTTCGTCTGCCGGAGAGGGCACGTCTGGACCGTCTGGAGGCTTCGCCTTTGCCTTTGCCTTGTTCTTTGCTGAGCTTGCGGCTTTGGCTCGTGCGGCACGAGCCTTGGGTCTACCTGCGGCTGCGGCCTTAGGTGCTGCAGAAGAAGCAGCAGCCTCTGCATCAAGCTGCACATCATTCTGGATCGCTTCAGTAGGCCCATGCTCAAGCTTCTGCTGGAGAACACAATAGCTGGCGCTGGGGTGTCTTCTTCTCGAATAGACATGCGGACGTGCTTCCGCTGTCTGTCAAATCGTTGGGCTTGATTAGCCCAATGACGCAGCCGAACGAGGACGCTCTCTTCATCTTCTTCATTGGGGCCGGACAAGCTGAGGAATTTTTTGCATCCACTCTTATCATTCAACGCGTGGAACGGGCAAACGATTTGGATTCCCCCAAAGGGTGGAGACGACTCGGAACTTTTCCTATGCAAGCTGAAAGGACCCCAGGCTGCCAACCGCGGTTTTGGGGGGGCCTTGGCTGATGCTTTCTTCTCTCTTCCTGCTGAAGGAGTGGCATGGTCTGCTGCTACATTTGGGCCTGGGTCAGGAACTGCCACTGCTTCATGCCTAGGACTAGGAGCCACAGGAGGCTCAGGGGGAGTGCGGTTGCCTGCAGCAGCCTCAGCAAAAACACGTCCGGCAGAGCTCGCTAAAGAAGCAGGTGAAGGAGCACGCTCATCCGCACCGTCACCCTCTGGGTCTGCTGCGGCCTCTGCATCAATTATGGCTTCGAGTTCTGCCATAAGCTCGTCGTCATCCACATCGTCGTCATCATCAACGCCCTCTCCCCCTTCCCACAGTCTCTCGCCCTCATCCTCAAGAAAAGCCCCGCCACCGTCATCGATCTGCTCTCCTACAGCTTCTGCTGCAGCGATTGCAAGCCTTCTCCTAGCTGTGTGCCTTGCATCAGAATCAACATTCTCGGCCTCGTCTACGTCTGCTTCCAAAGCCAGAGAAGCTCGCTTCTTGCCCTTGCGAGGCCGATCTAGCAAGGCCTGCACTGCTGCCTGTGGCTGCATGCCCGTCAGAATGGATTCATAGGCTTCTGCAGGAAGTGCATGAGGAATGGACTGAATGTCATGCTCTTCTTTCAACTTCTCAGCAGTTAGCAGGCAAAGCAAATAGCATTTGTTGACAGATACTCCAGCCGTATACCACTGCAAAGGCTCTCCCACAGAGTACCTCAGCTCACGGCGCTTTGCCTTTGCAGGAAGCAAAGACCATTCCCACCCCTCAGATTTCATGATTGCCATAAGCTCCATGACATCTAGGTCCATCAGAGGCAACGACCGGGCTTGGTTTAAAGGTTGTGGGGACTCAAGGCTGTGTCGAAAGTGCAAGCTCGCAACACCATCGGCTGTTAAGCGAGCTCCGAAGCAAGTCTTCTCTGCAAAACCTTCCTCAACCAAGGCCTGCAAAACCAAGTCTTCACTACTACCTCTGACTGGCACGACACCAAAGTTGCACCCTGCCAAAGCATTGTTCTCAACCATGCGCTGAAGCAGCTGACAAATGTCGGCTGGGGACACACCTTCAATGCCTGGCAACGCTAGCTGCACATTCCCTGGCCTCCGCCACAATTGTGCTTTGGCAAGGAAAGCATCTAGACCCAGTCTGTTGACATGCTCGCACAGATTGAGGACCTCTCCTCCAGGACCATCTGGCAGGGCTGAGACCTGTGGGGCCTCCGTGCTTCCAAAGTTCTCTAGCCTGGAAACCAAAATATCGTGTTTGCCCATGGCCGCAATTGTGCAGGGAGCATGCGAGGGCTGTCGGATGCTCGAAGGGCGGAGAATCAGAGGGACATAAAACCGATCTTCGATGGACAGCACAGCACTCGAATCCTGCGAGCAAGTTGAACGAACATATGCGATTCCTGCTTGTGCATAGAGCAAAGCCTGTGAAAGTTTTGGTTCTTTGGGCACAAATGCTTGCTTAGCCTGATCTAGAAGTTTCTTCTGCGATTTGTGCCACTGCACGGACTGTCGCAGGTCGCCATGCTGCACAGTTGCATCGCGATACAATATCGATCGCAAGACCTTCAAATGAGCACTGCTGGGTGCCCTGCGACGCTGGTGCGCCAATGCCTGGAAAGCCGGATGGGCTTTGAAGCAAGGAAAAACATCGCTGAAGCGCCTCACTTTGCGAGCAATCACAAACTCATCTAGCAAGGTTGCAAAGGAATCTGGTTTCAAGGACAGGCTGCGGTTGAGTTCTGGCGCTCTGAGCTGAATGGAAAGAGCTGTCATGCTGTGCCGCTTCGGGAGGGTGCCTAGATCCTTGTGCGCTCCTTCTATAATACGCTCAGCAGTCTGCACAAAGGTCAGGGGTGCCAAGTATTCTTCCAATCTCGGACAAGCGCTCAAAGGCTCGGATTCTGACACGAACCGCTGCAAATCATCCCGGAGGGGGCCTGGGGAGAACAACTCCTGGGCCATGACATGCTGCATGCTTCGGGCATCCTCTGGCAAGTCTTGCCACAAGCGCTGGGCTTCCTGCAAACATTTTCTTGCCTTCACAGGATCTGCATGGGTGCCGCCGAGGATTATCCAAGGCAGGGACTGATAGAAACCCAAACGGATTTTCAAGTTTTCACAAACAAACGCTGCTGCCTTGCTCCACTCTAGCTTCAGTCGACCCCAGGCATCCACAGACAAAGGATTTTGCAAGGCCGATGCAAAGTCAGCGAAACGCAGAGAGAAAACGGACTCAGCAAAGTGGAGTAGCTGGCCTGCAGCCATGTCTGCAGCTCTACACCCCATCAGTGGGCAACGGCATGCTACTTCTCTGGGACAGGAGATTTCGCGCCGCAGCTGAGTTTGCTGCCTGTGAGGGGGCACGCCAGACAACAAACTGCTATGACAAGAGCATCCTTCAACCCAACGCAGCAAGTTCCGAACCACATCTCGAAGTTGCAACTGCATGTGCCAGTATGCGCAAAAGTATTCATCCTTCAGTAGTTCTGTGATGCTACGACAGGAAAACTCGTCACCCTCCACCGCATCTTCCTGCAGACCACGAGAGTAAGCAACTGGGTCCCAGTGCTGCCTGAGAAAAACAAGAATGGGCAGCCCATCGCTCAAATAACCGGCTAGTTCTCCCCACCGCTCTTTGTGCAAAGTGCTACTAAACGACTCAAGAACTTTCTGCCCTGCTTCGTACAAAGGCGTGCCCGTAAGGACAACTTGCACAAAACGCTCCCGGCGCCTTTTGTTCCCTATCAATGAATCAAGCTTTTTCAAGGAAGTAAAAAACCACTCAAACTCACTGAGGGCATCATCAAGGTTCAAGCAGGCATTGTGAATGGCATGGCATGCTCCGGGCACTTGAATTGGGCTCTGGGCATGAAGTTGTGATTCTCAGGTCGCTCCGGCTGGGGTTCTACCGCTAGGCTCAAATCAACAAACCCATCATCATCACCCTCGGCTACGTGCAACCGCAAGGGGCGGATAAATGCAGGCAATGTGCTTTCCACACACTTGACTTGGCACTCTGGCATATGGCTCTCGACACCCATATCACTACACCACCCTACACAGGACCCCAAGTACCCTTCCAATGCCTCTAAGTCCCCGCACTCAAGCAAAGCCGAAAGCACGTGCGCCCCGACTTTGTCTACGAGCTGTGTGCGGCCTTGCCCCAGAAGCTGAGGAACTTGCGTGTGCATTTCTATGCGATCGAAGAGGGACTGCGATCGAACCGCTCGCTGCCTGTGTTTCTCTGCATCCGCAGGCATTTCATCCCCATCCTCTGCCGCTGCCTCCTCAGCTTTGTCTGCCTGGTTCATACAAAGCCACTTGAAAGACCTGGCAAGTTCCACTGCATCAGCTGCTGCAAGAAAGCGGTACCGCACATTGTAGATATCTTTGTGCCCTTTCGAAGTACTATCGCCCCAGATGTACCTGTGCACTGGACCCAACCTGGAAAGCTTTGCACGCTGGAACAACAACATGGCAATGTCAAGCATCACTCTACCATCGGCAAGGCTTGAGGAGGAAGCAAAATGCTCCCGTGCCCATGCCTCTGCACCTGGTCTAACTCCTGCTGGCAAACACTGCAGAAAGCGCAGAGCATGGCTCTTCAGCTGCCCCCGATTTCGAAGATCCAAGCTTGCAAGTATCTGTCTCAAAAAGGAATCATGTGAGGCAACAGAAGCAAACTTTCTAGCTGCATCGTCGGGAACAGTGCACAAAGACGTTTTGTGCCTTGTAACGTCAACAATGCATCGCAAAGCTTCTGAGCGGATGCCCTCAACATGATCAGAGTCTGCATCTGCTGAAATGATCTCCGAAAGCATCGACCGCATGACGGCTACACACCTTTCTGCTGCACTAGCATCGAGGCAAGCTGGTGGGAAAGGCTGGGACGGTGCTGCCCCTTTACGCTCCACAAGCCAATCCTCCGACAAACCCTCGCACAAGACAGGAAACCCGGGGTGGACCCAACGTGCTAAGAACACAAGGTTACGCAAACGGTTGCCGAAGACTAGTTGCCCAAGCGCTGGAGGCAGGAAAATGCAAGGAATTGCTTTCAGGGCCGCCTGCACTCCTTCGGGAAGTACGGATTGCAGTGCCCTAAAGCCATCGCTCGGTGAACTGCCTGCTGGATGCATGGACAGCGAGAACAGCGCATGGTCATCGCTGCCGCTGTCTTCCCCCAATTTCCAAGATTCAATCTTCACAAGACCAGCAGCAAGTCTCGGATGCACTGTCGTGCCGCTTGTCCGGACTCTGTTTGCCCTGTGCTGAACCCGTGTTCTTGTCAAAACTTCTGGCATGCTTTCCCACGAAGGAAAGAAAAAAGCTTCATGAACTTTTACAGCAAAAGCATCCCGAGCTCCCTGGAGGAAAGACTCCCGAATAAAATGCATTTCTTCTGTCCAGCCGGGCGTGCACAGATCTTCAAATTGCTTGCCTGCACTTACACAGATAAGACCGCGCAACAGTCCAACTGGATCACGACCGTGCACATGCTCTGGAATGTGTGAAACGTCCAAGCTTCGAAGTCTGCTCAACACTGACTGTGGAACGCTTGAAGGCAGCACAGTTCTGCCTCTATGCTTCTCGAACGCCACCCAGAGCCATTGCTTCCCCTGCTGCTGCATAAGAAACAAAGAAAACTTTTGAAACATGCTCACAACCAACACTGTTGCTATGTTTTCACGCCCTTGATCCTACCTGTGCCTGCTATACACCTCCTGTCTTTAATCTTCAAGCCTCGACGTACAAGAACACATGAAACTAAAGCTACAGACGCTTGCCTATGTTGCGGCTCTACTTTGAGCAGCTTGCGCGAGACGAAAACCGCGGAAATCCGACCCATTTCCTCTCAAAGCATTGTCAACGACCACATATAGGCGCTCAGAATTTGCAGCGACCTCCCAAGCCCCAGCCCTTCCGCCTGACTCGCACCAAAACACTGCCAGCCGACATGCTAGGAACAACGAGGGTGGTGGAGAAAAAAAGGAAGTGTTTGCAACTCCCCAACCCAACTCAGGAATGTCGGTTCAAGTGGGTTTCACAAAACCAATTCGGCCTGTGTCCTTTCCACACAAGGCATAGATTTGATCAATGTCAGTTAAACATTCAACGACGTTGCACTGTTGAGATGCTAGTGATAACTGCTGGATTGCTCAAACCATGCTTAGTGGCCAGGCTATGTCATGTTTCGCGACATGAACGTAATTTTTTACAGGAAGTGGAGTGCAGCTTCACTGTTTCACTGGTTTTGCCCTCCTAAAAGCACCAATCTCAAAAAGGTCCGTTAGTTTTGATGAAAATCCTGAAAACGATTTGCCGTAAATGTAAAAGTCTGCCAATGTAATCAGGTACGCATACGTTTCTGCTATTGGTATCTGAAGGGGGCGTCCCAGCAGGAAGTGTCGGATTTAATAGTCAAACGCCCCTAACCCAAAGAAAGCATGAATCAAGTCTCAACCCCAAACCCCGAGCCGGGACCCCCAACGAAACAAACGAATCTGGGCAGACCCCGCGGCTCGACACACCAGGCCTGTGCGGGCGTAGCGTCCAGACGGAGACACCTGCTGGCTCCGGAGACGGCGGCTTGTGGGTGTAGGGTCTTGGGGTGATTTCGCCGGGCCTGATTGGCTTCGACCCTAAACCCTAAACCCTAAACCCTAAGCCCTAAACCCTAAACCCCTAAACCCTAAACCCTAAACCCTAGACCCTGAACCCTTCTATGGAGGCTCGCAGGGTTCTTTTAAGGGCAGCTGAAAGGGGTTCTTTCGGCTGCGGGTTTCGGGGCTCCAGGGCTCAGATCTCACAGATGCTGGTTTAGGGTTCAGGGGTTTAGGTTTTAGGGTTTTAGGGCTTCAGGGTTTCAGGGTTTTAGGGTTTTAGGGATTTCGTGGGCTTGGGGCTTTAAGGGTTTTGGGGTTTTGGTGTTCAGGGGTTCAGAGGTCTACGTAAGGTCCAAGGTCCAAGGTCTAACGGGAATCCGGCCCTGGAAGGTGGTGAACCCACGG
This sequence comes from Symbiodinium necroappetens, assembly GCA_905231915.1. Taxonomy (NCBI): domain Eukaryota; class Dinophyceae; order Suessiales; family Symbiodiniaceae; genus Symbiodinium; species Symbiodinium necroappetens. The sequence continues at coordinate 11,957 of CAJNJA010007679.1, forward strand.
ACACCAATATCCATCGATCATGGCAGAAGCCATACGTTCTATATATACATATACATATACATATACATATACATATACATATACCTATACCTATACCTATACAGATACATATACATATACATATATTCACATACATACATACATACATACATACATACAAACATACATACATACATACATACAACCAACATACATACATACATACATACATACATACATACATACATAGATACATACATAGATACATAGATAGATAGATAGATAGATAGACAGATAGATAGATAGATAGATAGTGCTCAGGGACCCTTTCTGCTGGGATGTTGGAATCTCTGCGAACGTTGTACAACTTCGGGGCTTTGTCTGACCTTCGAGGGCGACGGATTTGAAAAATGACTGCTGCAGATTTCAACAAACGCAGGGGCTAACGAAATTCCTTTATGTCGGGGGCTGTGGTGGTATCGTGCTTATTCTACACCCCGGTTTCAGGATGTGGGGTTTAGGGCCTCAGGAGGCTAGGGCTTATAAACCCTTAAACCCAGAAGCCCTAAACCCTAAACCCTAAAGCCCTAAACCCAAAGCCGCTAAAGCCCTAAACCCTAAACCCTATAAGCCCTAAGCCCCCAAACCCTACAAACCCTCTAAGCCAGTCTAGAAGACTCCAAGACATCCGAAAGCTTCGCCGAGTCCACGCCTCCGTCCTCAGCGAGCCAACGCCCACCGTCCGGAGGGGCTTGGTGATGGCCCCTTCGTCCCCAACCTCTGAGCCGATGAGATCCAACTCATGCATCCGGTTTTTGGTCTATTTTGAGGGTTTAGGGTTTAGGGTTTAGGGTTTGGGGCTTAGGGTTGAGGCTTTAGGGTTTAGGGTTCGGGGTTTAGGGCTTTCTGGGTTTAGGGTTTTGTGGTTTAGGTTTCGGGGTTTAGGGTTGAGGGTTTAGGGCTTGGGGTTTGGGGCTTAGGGTTGAGGGTTTAGGGTTTAGGGTTTGGGGTGTAGGATTTAGGGTTTGGGGTTTAGGGTGGAAGAGGCTTTTGAGCATATGAGTGTATATATATATATATATGCGTATGTATATATATATATGGCTGTTAAGGAGCCAATACTTCCAGTTATTATTCCAACCTAGACAACATGATCCCCATGGTACATTCATTTCAAACACCACCGTGAGTTGAGGATCTTCGAAGGAATGCAGCTGCTTTTGGCGGGAAACTCAAAATGAATCTAATCCCAACGCCCGGAACTCCCCAAAAACAGTCAATCCTCCACAACTCTCTGAGACTCGAATTATACGCCCTAAACACCGAAGCTCGGATCCCTGAGCTCTGACGCCAAACAGAACCCTTAACTCTAAACCCCAAACCCTGAACC
>CAJNJA010007680.1:769-11696 GCA_905231915.1 Symbiodinium necroappetens
AGGGTTTAGGGTTTAGGGGCAGTGCTCGTTGCTGGGGCAGTGGTACTTAACGAGTTCACACTGAGAGGAGCTCTGGAAACTGCAACGGCAGCCGCAGTGGTTTTGCAGCGTTCATGGTGGTGCTGGGCATGGTGGTCTTCTAGGACCCTTAAGGGAGGCTGGGTCAATCGGAAGTGCTCGGGAATAACGGGGGTTTCTGGGTTCTGCACCATCCTAGAATCCCCGGACACCATAATGAAGCAAGCATTATCTCGCGGGCACTGATGTACGAACCTGATTAAGAAACCTTGGCCCTATAACACCAAAGCATTAAGATCGAGAAGTTTATGAACCCCAGCAAGACCCACGGTCTCTATTCCCGGGTTCCTATAATTAGGGCTCTTTGCCCCTCAATCCCGAAACCCTGAACCCGATCTTCTCCCAAGGCAGAAAGGCCCTCGAAGGCGTCCTGCTCCTCTCTCATCTGCTCAATCTCCCTCCGGAGCTGAACCTTGTGATTTTCAATGCTCTGCCCTCATCTAAGCTGCTTTTGCTTCGAGCAATCTACCGCTATATCCCTAAACCCTAAGCAACCTACCGCTATATCCCTAAGCCCTAAGCCCGAAACCCTAAAACCCCAAAGCCCGAACTCCCTCTAACATTCTCAGTGCTCTTGTGGAGTTCAAGTCTCAGGTCCTAGTCTCTTTTTCCCACCGGCAATCGTAGACATACTGAGCGCAGCAACAACGGACCTACCCCCTTATTCCGCTTGAAACCTAGGACTTGGGCTTTGTTTATGGTTATGAGAGTTGAACACTAAACCCTCAACCCTGTGCCAGATACTGCTATCCAACGATCACAGTCAGACCAAAAGGGACATCACTGACAGGATCACGGCCATGATGACGAATACCCTGAGCCCTGCATTCCTAAATCACTATCCGGATTCCCTCATATGGGCCGTTCCCTAACTTAGGACTTAGGGTCCCTTTTAGGGTCCCTTTTAGGGTCCTTTTTGAAAGGGTGCCGTACTATGTTGGGGACCCGAATTTAGAGAACTACCCATACATTCAACAATCCACTTGGAGGCTCTTGTGTGCTCCAGCTGCGAGAGAACCATGGAGGAACAGTGGTAGGAATTGTTGAGGATTGCATAATACTGCCACTCGCAGCTGTTGTTTATGCGTCTAGAACTCTAGCGGCTGTGCGAATACCTCTGCAATGAAGCCATGCGGACAGGTCTGTTGGCAGAACGGAAAAGTCTCTTCACGGGCCATAAGCATCTCGAACAGCCACTAACAACACCGGCTTCCATCCACACCCTAAACCCTACACCCCTAAACCGTGTAGAGGCTCATGAGTAGCAGTTCTGGCCAAGAGCACAATCATTAAATTCTCATGATCATCCCGAGGGTTTCGGGTTCAGAGTTGAGGATTTAAGGTGTAGGGATGATGCCGGTGCTGACGGAAAGGATGATGGCTACTGGGACTTCTGCTTTCGATGTTGAGGAGATGTGAATCCATCGAACAGCTCCTCAGAAAGAGCTTCGGGAATTTCCGGGTGCAGCGGGTCCAAGGATCTACGAACTCGGGATTGATCCTCGCACCTGGAAGTGCACAGAACCACTCCAAACTTATACCCGAAACCCTGAAACTGTGAACCCCAAGTTGCCCGAAGAGATTAAGGTTTCTCCAGACGGGCGTAGTAGAAACCCCAAACTATGTATAGAGATCCCCGAACTCGAGTAGCAAGTCACTCCTCAGCCTGATACATACAAAAACAGCAAGTATTCGGCAATGACACGTGAGAAAGAACAGACCACAGTTCTGGTAACAGTGATCGTCTTCATAAGGTCGGTGCTAGGCAAAACCACTTGCAAGAGTAGCAGCAATGATAGCCATAAAAAAAATAAAAACAACAGTCAACATCACTGAACCCTCAACCCTACACTCTACACCCCCCCAAAAACACCCATGGAATCCCGAAATTGGGCCTCCTCGAAGGTCTCCGGGATGATCGGAGGCTCGGAGGGCGAAGCCCTCAGCCAATATGCCGACTCAGGGTTTAGGGGTTGAGGGTGTCCTTTGAGGCTTCCCTTAAGGGATCTATCCGGGTTACTAGAGTCCGAGGTCCCCCCCCCCCCAACACACAAATCCACACGCGGACTCGCAACACACAAAAAGGCCCAAAAGGCCCAAACAACCAAGAGCCTCGGAAAGGCCGGAAAGGCGGGTTCAGTGTTCAGTATATTAGGAAACCTTTACCCCTAAACCCTCAGCCCTAAAACCCTCAACCCCAAATCCTCAACCCTAAAAATCCCCGAAGTTCAACCCCTCAATCCTGGTTGAGGGGCTCAGGGGGGCTTAGGGCATCATGCTGAAGCGAAGGAGATCTCTTCGATGCTGAAGGCCCATAACGAGGTACGCGATCCAGCTTTCGGGTCTTAGAACTAGCTTAGGGTTTAGGGCTTTCGGGCTGTAGAACAAATTCAAGGTTTAGGGGTTTCGGTGTTAGAACGAATTTGGGCTTTCGAGTGCGGAACCCCCGCCCTAAACTCGAACCCACCCCGAAAGGGGGCAACAAAAGGCCTGGATAGTAAGAGTCTTCTCGGAAGAGGGTGGAGTGATTACATAAACATTTCGGGGAATCCTAGGAAAAACATCTAGGTATTCAGGCCGCTATATGTGAACAAGTAGCCACAAACACCCTGTGGTACCTAATTAGCATACTCTAATACAGTGCACTATTCTAAATATCATGAACCCCTTGAAGTCATTCATAAATCCTGATCCTGAAGGCCGTAGATGTAGCCTTTATAATTGCATTGAAAGTCACCGTGGACGGCACCTCTGGGGTACGTAGTAGGGTAGGATCATGCAAACCCCAAAGAGGTAAAGGTTACCCCTCCCTGACTGCGCTAAAGCAATAGGGACTAGATGGCAACACCAGTACCAATTTCTCCGGAACCTGTACCCTAAACCCGAATCAAACCCTAAATCCCGGAAACTTGAAACGCAAAACCCTAAACCCTAAATCCCGGAAACTCTAAACGCAAAACCCTAAACCCTAAATCCCGGAAACTCTAAACGCAAAACCCTATATAAGCCCTTAGAAGCACTAAAACACTAAAACAGTGAGGGGACCCGGGGGTCATCTAGCGCTTGACCTTGGCTCCCCACTCCTCTGGCGCCTCGGGGCAAGCGTGGAGGTCTAGTTATCATGCATGTTACATGCATACTTACATACATACATACATACATACATACATACATACATACATACATACATACGTAGGTACGTACGTACCTACATAACATCGCACGTACATACATACATACATACATACTTACTTACTTACTTACTTACCTTACCTTGCCTTGCCTTGCCTTACCTTACCTTACCTTACCTCGCCTTACCTCGCCTTACCTCGCCTTACCTTACCTTACCTTACCTTACTTACCTTGCCTTACTTTGCCTTACCTTACCTTACCTTACCTTACCTTACACTACATTACACTACATTACATTACACTACATTACGCTACATTACACTAGATTACACTACATTACACTACATTACATTACATTACCTATATATATATATGTGTGTGTGTCTATATATCTCTCTCTCTCTCTCGCTCTCTCTCTCTCTACTTACCATGTGGTACTACACTCTCTCTCTATATATATATATACACACACACATACAAATACACCTAATACTAGACTAAACGATTCGACTTGACGTTGGAGTTTCCGGGGAGTCCAGATTTTAGGGCTTCCGGTTTAGGACTTGGAGGTTGAAGCTAGTAGATCACCCGGGTTTCCGTTTTCGAACCTGGTGCAGGGCTTCTGTTTCTGGATGCCGGGTTTTTCTCCCACAGGCGGTTATTCCTTGTCCAGCACTTCGTGCTTTGGATTCAGCCCTGCTGCAGAAGCCCCGGGAGCAAAGCCCCAACTGTCGATGCATCGCTCACCTCAGCCTTAAACCAGACTTTATATAGAGGCCTTGATAATTCGGAAATGGGGCTTAGGGGACATTCCAGTATGATGAATATAAGTAACATAAGGAGCCCCAACAGCTCTTACTACCTATTCAGACCCCTGTACAAAATAAGTAGGCTCGAAACCCCCGAACTCCACGACCTGCTTGAGCCAGATCCCAACTCTAAATCCAAAATCATCGGATCAAGCAAGAGCAAGAGGTACTTTAGCTAGTTGCTGAGTTTATACGTCCAAAAAAGTGTGCACTGTCAGTGCTATACGGGATCATATTAGCCCCAAAAGTGTAAAGTGCAACAGCGTACCCATTCAGCTACGACAGGTATCTTAACCAGCTTCCTGCATGGAGAAAAAAGGACAGACACTCAACCCCTAAACCCTAAACCCCTAAACCCTAAACCCTAAACCCTAAGCCCTAAACCCTAAACCCTAAACCTAAACCTTAAAACAACAAGACCGACCTGCCCTGGCCTCTGACACCTCATCACTCTCCTGGCAAAAATCTGCAGAGCCGTTTTTAGGGTTTAGGGTTCAGGATTTAGGGTGTAGGGTTTAGGGTTTAGGGGTTTAGGGGTTTAGGGTTTAAGGTTTAGGGGTTTAGGGCTTTAGGGGTTTAGGGTCTTGAGCCCTCTTATCCAAACTAGATGTCGGGTGACCAAATAGCCCTCACCTGAGGATCATGCTCGAATCATAATCCCTACTCCTTAAACCCAAATCCCTTAATCCTAAACCCTAATAGAATAAGAAACCTAATCCCTAAACCCAAATCCCTTAATCCTAAGCCCTGTAATAGAATGAGAATAATGTACCTTAAGATGCCGCCGAGTCCTTATGCTCTCGTCAAGACTTCTCTTACGGCTCCCCTGGAGTGGTTGCCTGAATTACTGAAATGGAGCTGGGAGTTTGGGATTCAAGGGGCTTGAGGGTTTAGGGTTTAGGGGTTCAGGGTGTTGGGGTTTAGGGGAATTTTAAGTGTTTAGGGATTTAGGGTTTAGGGGGTTTAGGGCTCAAAGCTCGGTGTCGGGCTAAAGTCTTCTTTCCGGATTTGGAGTGTGGAGCTGGTCTTAGACTTAGGCTTAGGGCTTCTCTATGCTGCGACTGGATCCCATACAAGGACCTCGAGCAAATATAGTTATGTTGATGACTTACAAAATGAGAGCACTGGTTTGGTTCGCGCAGTACCCCAAAATCCGCAAGGAGTTCCTGACTTGCGAAGCTACAGCCTAGAGAACGGGGTGCAATATAGGAGCCTTCATGATATCAATCGGGTTTGAGGGCATATGCAGCATAGTTACAAGAGAGCTACAAGGGATGCTGCTGGTAAATGCTCTGACCCCCCTTTGTGGTTTAGGGTTTCTTGCTCCCGACCTGGCTCTTCAACGAAAACCACATCCGAGCTTCTAGGAGAAAAAACGCCCTGCAGGCAACAACAGCATCCTGGCCCGACCAAATATTCTATACTATATGTTGTGTACTAAATAATGAATAACACTTGTGATGTATCATTGCTTATGTACCAATAGAACATTTTGTGTGCCATAATGGCCGGTCCTCTTCCTCCTCCAAGCTCGCCAGCCACTTGCCGACTTCATCTTCGCCTCATGCAATGCGGCTAGGAGCCGCGGAAGAAGCTGCGGCTACAAGGTTTAGGGCATGGGAACCTGCCGGCTTGAGTTTCTGACGGTTGAGTGGCCGTCTTGATCTGTGAAATACTGACCAAGTCCCTGCACCCGCGTACTCAAACCCGGGAAGGCTCCGAAATCTCGCGCAGTTTAAGATGATGTGCTCAAGGGAGTACCTTTTTGGGCTTTTCTCTCTGTCTCTATCTGTCTCTCTGTCGCTTTTTTATCTTTACGTGTTTCTGTTGATGTAAACCTGCGCACATACGTATATCCAGATGTATGTGTGTGTGTGTGTATGTATTTATGTATGTATGTATGTATGTATGTATGTACGTATGTATGTATGTATGCATGCATGCATGTATATTATATATATATATGTGTGTGTATATATGTATACATGTATATATATATATACACATATCTATATCTATATATATATATATGTGTATATATATATAAGTGTGTGTGTGTGTGTGCATCTCGGCTGGGCAGCTTATGAGGTGCTGCATCCAAGTGGCCTCCGTACGCTCAGGAACAAGAACGGGATACAATAGCAATATTGCTGGTCGTGGCGATGGTCATACGAACAACTTCAAACTGCACGAGAACGGATGTAGCAAAATTAACTCTATGTTCATAATTACAACAGTGTTGCTACGACGAACACGCTATTCACCTTGTATCATACCGCTTATACAGATCTGTGTTCCTAGCTTTGCTTAGCCAGGCCCCGTTAAGGATCTAGAAGAATACCCTTTGCCACGAATGAGTTCTTAATCGTTAAACAGCGAAGGAATCTGCTTGCTAGCTTCCCCAAAGCCCTGACCCCAAACCGAATCCCTAAAACTCGAAACCCCGTAATCCCAGAGCCCTTGACCACAAAACTTCCTAAAAATCCCTCAATCCCCTAAGCTCTTCCAGAAATCCGGAAAGGAAAGGGCGGAAAGGACCCTGAAGCAATCGTGGAACCCTGTTCCAGGGCTGCCTGTGCTCCGCCAGCGCCGGCGGAGCCACCGAGCGAGGAGGTGCGACCTAAAAGCCACATAAAAGCCCTAAACCCTAAACCGCCCTAGACCCTAAACGCTAAACCTTTAGAGAGTTTAAGGTTCTGGGCCGGTTTCAGGCTTGAGGTCGCCCCCTAGCCCTTGGGGGCTGTAGGGATTTTGGGGATTTGCGGGCTTCATAGGAATTTTTGAGGAGTTTGGCTTTAGGGCGTATTGGTTTTTGCGTTAGGGTATTTGGCTTTAGGGCTTTGGGGCTTTTTGTTTAGCGTATTTTTTGGGTTTGAGGGCTTTGGGGAAGCTTGGGGGCTTATGGAGGTTGGGGACTTGGGGCCTCATGGGGTTCAGGGCTGTCGGGTTGCCTCGTCGAGGCTTTTCGTGGTAGATGGCAACTAGTACCCAGAATTCCGGGGGAGGATCCAAAAGGTAGATCCCTTTTAGGGGGTTTCCTAGAAAGTACACATTTAGTAGTTAGGGTCCCAAATTAGGGGATCTACTTTGTAGATCCTCCCGGGGGTCTCGGTAACTGGCACAGTGGGCGTTGCAGTTCCAGAAGATAGGGAAATGACTTAGTAACTAGTACAGTGGGCGTTGCGGCTCCAGAAAAGAAGGGGCACTGATGAACAAGAGATCCTGAAATCAGAAGACCCCCCCCCCCAACGATCTGGAAGTTGCCGGGATCTCTGGTGGTAAAGATGGAGATCACGAGGAGAGTCGGGGCACAAGCCCAAAATGGAGATCCCATAGTAAAATGGAGATCCCATAGTAAAATGGAGATCCCATAGTAACCCACCTGAACCCTAAACCCATTTAAACCCTAACCCGAAACCCCCTTTTGGTGTTAGAGATGAAGCTGATGATGATAGGGGAACAACACGACTGATGTAGGGGTTTTAAGAGCTTAGGGGTTTATGGGTTAGTTAGTGCTTTGGGTTTAGGGGTTTTGGGACACTGCTGAAATAACGACACAACTAAACCCTAAACCAAACCTTATAACCCTGAACCCTAAAACCCTAAAACCCTGAAACCCTAAACCCTAAAACCCTAAAACCCTAAACCCCTAATAAGGAACCCTAAAAAAAACGACTTCAACTGCAACGGCGCTGGCTGCCGCAAGGTGCCGGTATCAAAGGGGACCATCACAACTCACAACCTTACAACCATTACTCCTAGACTCCTGTTTAGGGTTTAGGGTTTAGGGTTTAGGGGTTTAGGCTAAAGCCTGAAGCCTCAATCCTAAAACCATTAACCCTAAACACCAGCCCCCGCAAAAAAAACACTTGTACAAACCCGAAAACTTAGACTCTTCCACGCTACTGGTAAGAGGGTTTAGGGGTTTCGGGTAGGCTTTCTTGATTGAAGTTGGCCCTTGAGTGCAATATGCCGACCACCTCTAAAGGAGAACCGCATTCGACCCCGTTCTGGGTTAGGGCTTAGGGTTAGGGAGGGTTTAGGGTTTAGGGGTTATAGGGCTTAGGGGTTATAGGGCTTAGGGTTTAGATTCTAGTTTCTTGCTCTCACGCTCTCTCTTTCACTTTCTTTATCCATTGTGCTTTATCTCCTGATCCCACCCTGGCCAGGATCGGCACAAATGCAGCGCGTTGCCAGCAGAGCCTTCAAAGAGGCGTGCTCATCTCTTCCCTACTCCATCTAAAGTTCAAAGTTCTATCTCTGGGACGCCGATATCCTCAACCCCAAACTTTAAACAAGTGTTTGGAGGCACCAGCCAGGTACAAAAGAAACGAGCTTTTGGGCTTCTCTACTCGATCATTATACGATACTTACCAAAAAAGACTACATTGTAGTATTGTTACCTATATATTCACATCTTTCGATTAGGGCAACATGGTTACTGTGGTAGTCTTCCTGCGAGAACACAGGCTTGATTCAAGATGCTCACCATGCGCCCGCAACCCTTGACCCCCATCTAAGTGTTGGGGTGCAGGGTATCCAAGCTTAGATGTATGTAAGATGGGCCCAAATAGTTACCCACACTATAGTGGAGCTTCTTATTATAGTTTTAGTATAAAATACCCAACAACCCTATTATCATTACAAAGGGCCCGTATATTCGGTCAGGATTTCCGGATAAGTTGGGTTTCAAGTTCGGATTCTTTGCGGGAGCTTTCGGTGAATGACGCAAACCTGAAACCAACCAGAAAACATGACGCGAATGCAATCTCTGGCTCCCCAAACATGCCGCCACAAGGCCAAGGCAAGCCAATACCCTGAGCACAGTCAGAATTCGGCTTCTACAGGATCTTTATTGACTGTGAACTTCCATCAGGTTTTGGGTGTACTATAAGTATGCCAGGCACTCTAAGGGGATGTCACTACTAATTAATCTAGAGCAGGACAACCAGCCGCCCCAGACCCCCTAACTCCATCTCGCAAGACGGCCCTGGACTGAAAGGATCAGGGGACTTAGCAAGGACGGTTACAAGCACCAACAAACAGGGATAGCATCAAATGGTAAGTGCAGCTACTCTACTTATAGCCCCTCGTACTAAGTCCCCTGCTCCATCAAACACGCCCCAAGCTGTGAACAATGCAACAGCTCGAAGCACCCAAGCAAGACGTGCATCTAAAGACACAGCTTGCAAGACGGTACATCAAGATTCCTGACTCCAGACTCTAGCCGACTCTAGCCTCGAAGCCCCATGAACCCAGACCGACTCTTCAACCCTGTACCACCCCGGGAAAAAAATAAAACATGAATTGAGTTAAAGGGCCTGCTGCGAAAAGGGCATCCCAGCAGGGGAAGGTGAGCCAGGCCCAAATCAACAGCCCGCTCGCCTCTTTTTTGGGTTTCTCTTTGGCTTCGAGAGTTTCGGGCTGAGGCTTACAGGGATGACGGTTTAGGCTTTGTAGGCTCGAGGGGCTCAGGGCTCACGAAGAAGGAGAAGGCTTCAGTGCCTACAGGTTTGGGGCTTGCGGTGTAAGCTCGAGTAAGGGGGCTGACCCGATGGACGCCAAGCCAGTATCTCTCGCATTTATGGGATCCAAAGAAGTGAACCCTAAACCCTGAGCCTCAATCTTGATCCCTAAGTCCTAAATCGCCAAAACGCAAGCCCTAAGCCCTAAACCCCCTAAGCCCTAAACCCAAAGCTCGTGATCTGAGCCCTACGGAGCAGGCAAGCTCGATAAATTGGAGGCTCCCTCTTCTGTTTTATGTGCCCGGGGGGAGGGAGCGGGTTCAAAACTTCCAGGATAGGGTTTAGGGTTTGGGGTTTCCGGGATTTAGGGTTTAGGGTTTAGGGTTAAGGGTTTAGGGGGGAGGGAGAGGTTCAAAAACTTCCGCGAGACCTTCTTGGGCCTTTCAGCGAAAGAGCCTACTGCCTGGGGCGCTATATTTGGCGTCCCCTAGCTTGCAAAGCTCGCATGTGGGATCCTGAAGTGAAGGGAGTCACAACACGCCCGCCCTAAACTCCTAAACTCTGCAATCTGGCCCAGAAGAAGACGCAAGAGTCCCATGAGTGGCGCCTGGGGAATGCCATGGCCGATCCAATCGTATAAATCTGGATATTACGGGAGGGAGACTCGCAATAACAATCCTGCCTCATGTCAACCCACAAGGCTCCAAGAGAGCCAAAGCCTCAAAAAAGAAAATCCCTAAACAGCTCCAACACCCTAAACCCCCACTATCTTCACAAACACCGTACAAAGACCACAAACCCCCAAAAATCCTAACCTTTGAAAAGGCCCCCCCAACCCTAAACCCTAGCCCCTACAAGAATCTGAAGGGGCCTGAAACCCTAACCTCTAACAAGGCCCCAGAACCCTAAACCTAGCCCCTAGCCTGGGCTAGCTGCATGCTCTGTTGCCAGGTGCCCTCTCTCCGAAAGCGCCAGAAGCAGTCGATGCTGCTGTGGATTCCTTGGGCTTCGATGGCCCTTGCGGTTTTAGGGCTTAAGGCTTTAGGGTTTAGGGGTTTAGGGGTTTAGGGGTTTCGGGTTTAGGGGTTTAGGGCTCAGGGCCTCTATGTTCCAAAGGTAGAAGAACCAAGAAGCTGTGAGCTCCATGTATCTCTCTATACCCATAGGCCCCCAACGTAGTTCCTTTTTGTGGCTTATATTTAGAATCCCATCAGGAAATCCCCAAGAAAGGAACTACTTAGGGGCCTATGGGTATGCTCGAGATTACTGCGGCGGCTTTCCGCTTGGCTTTTGCTGAGAGCTCTCGGGTCCCGGCTGTAGTGCAGCTTCCACTCCACGGTCTCCTCTGCTAAAGGAAACTACAGGTGGGGAGTCTAGGGTATATAGGGCTTCTATAGGGCTACTAGAGGGTATATAGACTATATAGACCTTCTATAAGGCTCC
>CAJNJA010007681.1:0-15963 GCA_905231915.1 Symbiodinium necroappetens
GCCGGTGTGGGGTCACACAGTTGGGCGATTTGCTTAGGAAGAGTACCTACCCAGAAGCAGCAACCCCAACTCGGCTCAAAATCTATGCCACAGATCTTAGAGGCGAGCCCCGTTCTTCCCTAGACTTTTTTAAGGGTTTCAGGGATTTGTAGGGTTAATTAGGATCCGAACCAAGCCCTACATGAACTCCGGCTCCGATGTTCTGAGCCCTTATCAGGACATGACTTAAAGCATCGCACAACTGGCATGAAGTGTCTTGAAACTGCGGCATAACCCAAGGCATGCAGATGCAAAAACTATGATACCCTAAACCCTAACTCCTAAACATACCCATGTTCTCTAACACCGAAGAGAGCCAATTGCGCACCCACTGAGCCTTGCGCATCGAGATCTTCGGGCATCTGGTTAGTTTATATATTAGCTTATTCAGGCACGCTTTAGGGTTTAGGGTTTAGGGAGTTTAGGGTTTAGGGTTTTTGGGGTGTTTAGTAGGGTTTTTAGTGGGTTTAGGGTTTAGGGAGTTTAGGGTTTATAGGGTTCATGGATTCAGTACATTCAGGGATTAGGTTTACCTCTAGGGTTTCTTAGCCATCTGGTGATTCACACAGAGGCCTAGTTAATAACTTGATCAGGGTTTGGGGGTGTATTGTAGTATACCCTAAACCCGAAACCCTAAACCGGAGCCCTATGGGAGAACAGATTTAGAGAACTACCCTATGCCTATATCAATACCCTGCCTCATCTAGGGAAGCTGCGCCAACGTCCTGCGACTGTTCAGCATTGGGGTTTAGAAGTTTAGCATTTCGCATGCACGGCAAACCTGCAAAAATCCTAAATCGCTGAGCCCTAAACTCCACATGCAGACACCCGGCATCCCAAAGTTGAGAAACACTCAGGATATGTATGATCCGGGACACTTGTGGGTCCATACCAACCTTCAAAGCGCCTAGAGTGACCCTATAACACTCTCATGAATTTGAACACCCCTGACACAAGACGATGAAAGGCCCTACAGAACCCCTGAAGAACACTAAGCTTTACGGCTTCTGCCTTCGGGGGTTGGAGATTCAATGAAAAAGCTTTACCATGGTTTTTAAACCCCAAAACCCTAAACCCTAAACCCTAAAACCCTAAACCCTAAACCCTGAACCCTAAACCCCAAAACCCTAAAGCTTAATACCAGGCTTTTCAAGGGCCTGCAACTTCCTTACTGCTGGAGCCGAGAGGCGGCGAAGAAACGCCGCCTCTGCGCGATCGAAAAAGCAGCGGCAGAAAGGGGACACTTGCTAAGTCCTGACTCCAAAAGCTTTGGGGTTTAGGGTTTTATAGGGTTTATAGGGTTTATAGGGTTTATAGGGTTTTATAGGGTTTATAGGGTTTATAGGGTTTATAGGGCTTACAGGGTTTATAGGGCTTTTGGGTTCAGGGATTAGGGTTTAAGGTTTATAGGGTTTAGGGCTTAGGGTTATCTGCGAATCCCGAATGCTAGACAGCAAGCAAGCAAGCCCCGTGAATCCTGAAAACCTTCAACCCGAACAGAACCCTCCTGGAACCCCCAAGAGAGCCACCAAAGCCCCTAAACTCTAAACCCTAAACCCCTAAACCCCAAACCCTACCAAAACCCGAATGCAACCCCAGCGTCCTCGTCGTCCTCCACCTTTTCGAAATACAGAGGTCTGGGACCGAATCGTGACTTGGACTGCATCTCCTGAACAAGCAAGGGCTGCCATAGTGTATTGGCTCCTGTTTAATTAAGGGTTTAGAAGATTAGGCTTCCGTTCTCCGGCATGGTTTCTCATCGTTTACCCAAAAGGTCCATATGTACTACTATTATGGGAATCAGCCCTAAACCCTAAACCCTAAAGCCTAAACCCTAAAGCCCATCCTAGTCATGGCTTTCGGAGACCCATGCCATCCTCGTGGTATAAATATGGATCCAACCCCCTTTGAAGTGCCCCCAGAACCAGGAGAAGACTTAGGATGGTCTGCTGGGACCCTAAACCCTAAACTCCTAAACCCTAAACCCTAAACCCCCTAAATATAGAGTAAATATAATTCCAGAATGGTATCTTATATAAAACCCCTCTGGGCTCGGCTTTCCTTTATTGACGATCAGACGTGTGTCTTTTGTGGGGCCTCCAGGGACGTCGGCAAAGCTAAAGGACGTCAAAGATCAGGGCTCAGTAGGGTTTAGTGTTAAGGGTTTAAGGATTTAGGGCTTAGGGGTTTAAGGGTTTAGGGTTTAGGGTTTAGAGTTTCAGGATTTTGGGCTTAAGGGTTTAAGGATTTAGGGTTTAGGGTTTAAGGGTTTAGTGTGGAGGTTTATGGCTTTAGGGTTTACGGATTTAGAGTTTAGGGGTTTAGGGTTTAGGCTTTAGGGCCCGGATCCATGCTGAGTCCAACTTGGGCCTGCCTTCCTGTGGCGCCGCTGAGAGGATGAGGCTCTTTTTATCGGGGAGTCCTATTTTCTGATCTGCTTTCCTCACCCGCCAAAACCATATAAACAAATATGTACACAAGCCCATGCACAGCTGCATATCCATATTCATATTGTGTATATATATACACACACATACACATGCACATATGCACTAATCATATACACATACGCTTGTATGTGCATATACATACGCATTTATATGTGTGTATATATATATACGTATAAACATATATTGTGTATAGACATTACATAAGGTTACAAATATGTAAATACATGTATGTGTGCGTATGTGTATATTTACACACAAACACACACATATACACATGTCCTACTGCCACAGCCCGCATGGCCCGCGACGAGCCTCCTGAGGGCAGCTCGGGAAGCCTCAGACTGGTCTTTGAACGCTTTGAGATTCGAGAGCTGTTATCAGGAGTACAATGACGATACTACAACTATGCTATGGCCATACTAGAACTAAACTCTAATGGTCTAGGGTTTAGGGTTTAGGGTTGTATAACTCTAAGGAATCGCTATCACAGCTACTACAAGACCCTAAACCCTAAACCCCAAGCCCTACACCCTAAACCCTAGGGGTTGCTTGATAAGGGCATGTTGGGGCATTGCCCGCCTTTCTCATTCTTTCTGCCACCCTCCGATTCTTCCTTTTGTTGCCGTTCTTCGGCCTCCACGGTTTAGGGTTTAGGGTTGCTCTGCCAACTGGTCGCGTGTCCTTGTCGTATGGCCGCCCGCAGTTCTGCTGCGTCACCTCCAAGCCTTCAAGGAGAATTTGGATTCCTCCTCTGCAAGAACACGCCCCGCTTCTGCCGGGCATGAAATCGTCGAGCCCCGCTGCATCAATGCTTCCAGGCAGTGCTTCTTGCCTCGGACTTTGGGGGTTCAGGGTATGGGGACTTTACTGGTTCACAGGTTTACCGTTTAAGCTGCCCGGACGGGCTCAGGGCGGGCCCAGAGCTTTAAGCTTTAAGGGGCTCACCACCTAGAGGTTCAGGGGTGAGGGCTTGCAGTTTGGGGTTTCGGGGTTTAGGGCTTACGTAGGGTTTAGGCTATTTGGGGGTGGGGTTAGAGGCCTTTGGTCTATAACATATCGGGGCTCCTAGTCTGATACATAACATGGCAAACTGCATCGTTCTCCTGGCAATGCCGGCAGCTCGACACCATCAACGCCACCACAACACGACCCTTCGGGACCAGAAAGCACGTAGGGTTTAGGGTTAAGGGGTTTAGGGTTTGGGGTTTAGGAGTGTTATCCGACCTGTGCAGACGAGATGCTTCCAACCGTCACTGAGAATGCACTGTCGAGACTCGCAACCCCCGGCCGTGCCCCCTGTTCGCTCTCCACGCACTCCACCAGTCAGTGCGCCCGGTGATGCCGCAGTTCATGTCAGGATGCACACATCGAATAGAACGAACTCAGGTCATGAAGTCAAGTCCTCGCCGCACCGCATCGCACAACAAGAGTGGGCAGCAACTGCAGAAAGGTGCGATGCACTTATTCCACATAGACTAGGAGACATAGCTCGATGGGGCACCACCATGTTATAGATGCACGGGCTCATGCGAGAATTATCTTGCCAGTGGCATTCGATCCGATAGAAAGCACATGGGATTTGCGGCACAAGAGTGGAGATAAAGGGGCAACTCTGCCTGAGCCTGCATGCTCTTCCAGCAAACCGACAACTCCGATCCTCCCTTTAACTTCTACTTCAGGCCCTCGGCTCTATGAACCCTTTGAGTGAGTTCCCAAACTTTAAACCCTGAACCCTAAACCCTAAAAAGCCCTAAACCCAAACCCTAAAAAATCCTACTAAACCCAAAACCCTAAGTCCTAAACCCGAGGCCCCAAATCCCTAAGCCCTAAACAAGTTTTCATCACCAAGGAGCCAACTGGACCCGGGAGCTCAGTTGCCATGGCTTGCTCGTCCGCGAGCTTCGGGCTTTGGGGTGGTCCCCTGTGTCTTTGGTGTAGGGCTTGGGCATAGGGTTTAGGGTTTAGGGCTTAGGGTTTAGGGCTTAGGGCTTAGGGTTTAGGGCTTAGGGCTTAGGGCATAGGGTTTAGGGTTTAGGTGCCTGGAGCCAAAAAGGCCTACACCTCTTTCTAGGGCTGCTTATGATGGCTTCGATATATAATATATAATTCTTAAAAAGGGCAAGTCTTTGGGGCTGTGAGGGGGTTTTTGTAGCTTTTTTTTAGGGCTCGGGTTTAAAGGGAATGTCAAGGGTGTTTCTGTGCGCTTCAGGAGTTCACCCTAAACCCTAAATCCTAAACCCAGGGTTCTTGGTTGTTTAGGGTCAGAGCCAGAGCTAACCGGGTTCCACGCTTTGAAGTCTCTAAGGCCGCATGTATGCTGAACCCTAAAATCCTCAACCCTTATGGGTCCCCAATTATAGTACGGCTCCTTTAATTATAACAAAGGACGAATGTTAGAACCCTTACTAAAAAAAAACAAAGACCCTTTAAGGGACCCTAATTTTAGAGAGCCTTAAAAAAACAGACCCTTTATAAACACAGACCCTAATTTTAGAGAGCTACCCATCTGCTCATCCGAGATCCTGGGGCCAGAGCCCTGAGCCCTAAGCATAAGGTGCTCCTGGTCTGCATGTGCAGGGCTTTAGGGTTTAGGGTTCAAGTTGGTTGTGTGTGTATGTGTGTGTGTTACGGTTGATGATATACATCCTGCATTACTTTATGGGACCCAACTGCCGGACATCCAACTTCGGAAACCAACCCCTCAACCCCAAGCCCCAAACGGGACCCTCATCCCACAAAGCCCAAGTACGCAAACTCCCCGGTCCCCCTAAAATCCTAATGTACGGGCCTTAATTTTTTTGTCTAGGGTTTTGGGGCCCTTTATACTAAGGAACCCCCAAAATAGTATAGGTAATTATTTAGGCTTCTATATTAATTTCCGACCGGGAGGTCGTTACATGTTTTGGAGCCTTGATACCCCGTGCTCTCGGAGTGTGGAGAACATAGCAAGCAACCCGGGTCTCAGGAAAACCTCCGAAAAGAGTATCTTGCGTATTCGTTTCCGTTTTGCTCGATCTCTCGCTCTCTCTCTCCCTCTCCCTCTCTCACCTTCTCTCTGCTTGATACGCACTTACGTATATATGTGTGTGTGTGCTTATGTTTACATCACTTGGTGTTCACCCTCCTTGACAGATGCCCTTTTCTTAGTGGTGCTCCTTGCATGTTCGATGCAGTTGGGCTTTCATCGTCGCGTCTCACGGTTGAAAGCAGAAAACGGTCCTCCGCTCTTTGGCTGAGTCCCGCCCGGCTGCGGCTTCAAGCATCCGGTTGAAGGCTCGGGTTGAGGGTTCATGGCCTAAGGTTTAAAGCTTTGCTCCTTGGGGTTTAGGGCTTGGGGCTTACTGGCTTGGTTGCCTTAGTCCCCCCCAAGTCTTGCCCATTTGGGAACAGCAGATATTTCAGCACAAGAAAGCGCCAAAAAGACGAAAGCGGGGAAGGGAGCACTATTCACTAACCGTAGCATCTGGGCAGTTTTCTGAATTAGGGTCCTTTTTCGGGTCCTCATTAGAAGGGTGCCGTAGTATACAGTATTGGGGACCCAAAAAGGGGATGCTAATTTAGAGAACTACCCATATCAGCAAGAAGAAGGACTAGCAGGCTATGGGGCTTCGGGCTTTAAAGTCGGGTGTCTTGAGACCATGCTACATGCGTGTAGAAGCTTGACTGAGAGCGGGTCGGGGGGGGCGGAGGTGCGGTTGGATTTTGGGTTTAGGGCTCTTGAGGCCCTAACCCTAAACCCCTAAACCCCTCACCCTCAACCCTAAACCCTAAACCCTAACCCTAAACCCTCAACCCTCAACCCTCAACCCTAAACCCTAAACCCTAAACCCTAAACCCTACTTTAGGGCCCTTTGGCTTTTGGGGGGGGGGTGCATGCTATTTAGAAAACTCAAAGGTTTCTTTAGGCCCTGCACGGCTCTCCGTAAGGGCTCCCTGAAGGCTCTCGGGTGCTGCTTTAGGGGTTCGGTTTAGGGTTTAGGGTTTAGGGCTTAGGGCTTAGGGTTTAGGGTTTAGGGTTTAGGGTTTAGGGGTTCTCCTCCTATTTCATGTGGCCTCTGTGCGGGCTCCTTATTTTAAGGGTGCCCTATCGGGCTCCTCCTTCACTAGGTTCCCCCGAAGCTCCGTGATAATGCGGGTTTTAGGGTTTAGGGTTTTGGTTTAGGGTCTAGGGTGTAGGGTTTACGGGGGGTACCATTTTCCGACTATTTGGCTTTGATAAGGGAGCCCAAATAAAGAAACGGGTTGGGTTAAAGGCTCCTTTAAAAGCTTCCCCTGAGGGTTCCTTCAGGGTGTGGGTGTTGGAGAACTTGTAATCGGAGGCTTTCGGGACTGCCTCAGCTTGAAAATATACCCAGGTATGGGTCCACATCCGTATGAATAGAATAGGGCTCCTTTGAGAGTTCTTCAAGAAGCGTCCGGTAGCAGTATAAAGTATAGCGGCCTCAGCCGTCAGCATAGGCTTTTGGGCGGCTTTGGGGTATATGATAAGGAAGTTGGTAAGCATCTCGGTCTCTATAGCCGCCGAGCTAGATGCACTACTGCCCTGAGCCCCACTATCCAAACACAATGCGCAATTGGGCACTTGGGCCCTTACTGTCCGGGTCGCCATCAACTTGCTTAGAGCCACATGTAGTGGTACATTGGCCCATCCCATCTTGAGACGGGCCCACAATGTCACCGACAAATCCCTACAAATTAAGAAATGGGATCGTACGACATGTCTGTCACATCCAGGAATCTCGTCCTGCTGGCTATGTGCATCCCGTCAAGTCAACATGCTGCACCAATATCATGAACCATCTTCGTCACACTGAGATGTTAACATCCAGTGTAAGTCGTGCCATCCCCAGAGACTCCGATATCCCTGAATTAAGGAATATACCTTAAACTAGTGTAGGAACCCTGATAAGATTTAGGGTTCATCTCCTGAAATAAGGGGATATTGGAGTGTCTGGGTCTGTGCTTTACGGTCATCGACTTTTCATCTATGTTAAAAGAAACTACAGGTGGGGAGTTTAGGGTATTTAGGGCTTCTATAAAGGAATATAGACCTTCTATAAGGCTCCAACAAAAGGTAACTACCCACCTGAAACCCTAAACCCTAAACCCTAGCCCTAAACCCGAATCAAACCCTAACCCCCAAAATCTTGTCCTCTGTTCAGATTATGGGTTCCCCATGTAACCGCCTAATAGTATAGGGTACCCCTTTTCCTAATATTCGGCTTTAGTAAGGAGACCCCCAAACAAAAAGGGCAAAAGGGTACTACTCGGGAACCTAGGATTCAACGGCAGTCACCAGGTCCCAAATCTTGTCCTAGACTATGGTCAGCCGTCCCCGGTCAGGCGCCAAGAAGCGACAGAAGGTCGTGGCAACCGGCAATGCACATACCACGCCTGCAATACCCACCGTAAGGAATATACCATAAATTCCCATAGCTTAAGGAGTTTAGGGTCCTTAAGGTACATTATTACCCATAGTAAGGAATCTACCATAAATTCCCAGAGTTTGGGGTCCCTCTTCGTGAAGTCTGGAGGTGGAGAGGCCGCAGAGTTCGGGTTGTTGGGTTGAAAAACGCCGAATCCGCCAACTTAAAACCCGGATTTAAGGCTTTGGGCGGGGGGGCGTCCCTAAAAATCCCTAAACCCTAAACCCTGCCTTATGGATCTCTTAGAGAATCCCCACTAGGACCCTCTTTTGGTGCTCTCAGGTTTCGGCCCCTTGGATTTGGGGAGTTCAGGTTTTGGGGATTTCGGGCTTGAGGGTTGGGTTTAGGGTTTGGGGTTTGGGGTGTAGGGTTTTGGGTGCAGGCAAGAGGGTTTAGGGCAAAAGGTTTAGGGTTTAGGCTTCGGGGTCGGGGTTCAGGGTTTAGGGAACGGGGTTTCGGGCTTCAGGTTTTAGGGCTGGGGGCGCTGACGGTTGAGGATATGAGGAACGGCCGAACATAATAAATAACTACCGAAGATACGTCACCAACGTGCCTACAGAGCACCATATATTTACTCAATTTTCTGGCAGGACCCTTGCCTCGTTTGACTGCAAGACTCCTTCCACGGATGATGGGCTGACTCATGGTTTCCTAGCAAAGTAAAACTACAGGTGCGGTGCTATCAACTTAACAGAAATGGGCAGTGCCGAAGTACAACCTGTTTCTTAACTCATAGTACATAGATCCGAAATGATCGCACACCCTTGGCCCCACATTTTACACAAGTTTCACACTGAAAGCCCACATAATGAGACAAAGGGCAAGGTGTCTGTGCCGGATGGAAGCCGTAGCAACCTCACCATCGGAACAGACTATTTGGGTTGACCTAAACCCTAAACCCTAAACGAGATCAGGTGAAAGATTTAGGGTTTCGGGCTTAAGGTCCAGCAGCGGCATGGGAGACCTTCTCGTGGAGAGGGACAAAGTGCTACTGTACCACTGTATTTACAGCGTGTCCTTTCCACTCTAGGCTTAAGTAAACAAGCTTTTGTGTAGTGGAAAGCTACGTAGAAAAAGTCATCGGTGTATGCAATCCCACCGTGTCCGACCGCTGCTCGAACATTAATTAGGCCTCCCTCTGTGCAATTTGGTGAGCAAGTGTCTCCAGGATTAAGGTTTTTCGTTTCAGGGTTTTGTAGGGTTCAGGGTTTCTGTGCCGGGATTCTGCGACTCGAACACAATCCTAATCCTACACCAAGGCTCGAACGCCCCAAGCCCTGAAACCCTAAAGCCCCTAAACCCCTAAAGCCCTAAAACCCCTAACCCCCTAAAACCCCTAAACCCCTAAACCCCTAAAACCCCTAAGACCTGAAACCCTAAGCCCCCAAAGCCCCAACGCCCTGGAAGCCCAAAGACGTTGAAATGGTATACCGCAAGCCCTACAGCACTGAAGTCATACTGCAAAGCCCAGCGCAGCGGGAGTGTTTCAAATCGCTTTCGTCTCATCACCAGCATCACCACCCTGGTCCACAGCGTTTAGGGTTTAGGCTTTAGGGTTCCGCCACCATCACCATCATCATCATCGTCATCATCATCATCAACACCAAGACTCGGGCTTACATGGGCTGAGGGTTTAGGGCTTAGGGCTTAACATCATCACCCTCGGGCAAAGTCCTCCAAAAATCATCGGGGTGTTGTGCGTGAGGGTGAGGGGCAGTTACAATACACAGTTGGGTTTGGGCTTGCTTAGTGTGCTCTTTTTGAATCCCTGATCCCTGCAACACTTCTGGCCACCTGCTGGTAAACCCCAAACACACAGCGACGAGGGCTTCATCGTTCACGGTTGAAGAATTAGGGCTTTAGAGCATGCGATTTCGGATTGCAGAGTGACAGAGTGGCCTTCGCGAAATTTGCCTTGTAGGCCTAGGGCTTCGTCAAGTGCTGCAGCCCTAAACCCTCAACCCTAAACCCTAAACTCTAAACCCTAAACCCTAAACTCTAAACTCTAAACCCTAAACTCTAAACCCTGAACTCTAAATCGTGTGCTGCATTGACAAGAAACATCTGCTGTTGGTCTCGGCCAATGCGTATGCTGAGTGTACGCACCTCCCGAGATCGAGGTTGGGGCTTTGAGCTGCAGCCCTAAACCCTAAACCCGGCTTATATCCAGAATCCCATAAGGTATTATTCCTAAAAAGGAACTACAATGGAGCCTATGGGTAGTCCCTAAACCCTAAACCTTAAACCCTCAACTAGGGTTTAGGGTTTAGGGTTCAGGGTTGAGGGTTTTAATAAGACAGCTTCTCAGGGTCTAGCGCCTAGGGTCCGTTTCGGGCTAGTTTTGTGCAGCTACCTTCATATAGGCAATTGGCTCATCTTCACAACGTATACGCAAAGCAAACCCTCGTCAATACTGACACTTGGTGATTACTAGACATAGAGTACAATCGGTTGATGGTTGCTCTTCTTTACATTCCCTAAGGGTTCTTGTACCCAAATAGTATACACTGCGGCCTTTCAGTAAAGTAGTCCCTAAAAAAGGTACTTTGGGGGCAATGCATCTCCTGTTTGGGTACCTGGACCCTGCTTAGGGTTTAGGGTTTAAGGGTTTAAGGGCTTAAGGGTCTAAGGGTTTAAGGGTTAGGGCTACTTCACGGTAGGAGTCGCGGCAAGGCCAAGATCGTGACCGTGCGTTGTAGGCACGCCTGTAGTAGAAAATGCTGATAATAGAAGTGCCTTCGTGAAACACGAACCCAACCCTAAACCCTTAACCATCCAAAGTAAAATCCCTCACCCTAGATCCTAAACTCCAAAATGCCCTAAAACACCAAGCCTTCATCAAACATCACAAGCACAAAGCTTGTTCCACAAACGACAGAAGAAGCTATGAAACCCTACAGCCGCTTCTAAACTTGAGATAAACACCTGCATTCAGTCATGCTTCCCAAGCCCCAATACCCTAGACCCCAAGCCCTAACCAAAACCTAAAAGACCCTTCACCTGAGGTCCGATCCCGGAGTTCAACACTGCTTTTACACGGGTTTGCAGGGCCTTTGTGAAGATCTCATTCCTGCTTTATGGGCCCCTGAGAGGATTCCACGGCTTTACTCCTGTTCTGCCGGTTTTGTAAGGTTTGACAAAGGACCTTATCAGGTTTCCGCGGACTCTTGCAAGGGTTTCTCATTGGTTTTAGGGATTGGGGACCTAATCATTGGGTTGTCTTTAAGCTTCGGGTTGAAGCCTTGGGATTTCACACTACGGGGTACTTATATCCTGCTGTTACTCCAGTCACAGCCTAGAGAGACTTACAAAGTTCCATAACCATACGACTGGCGTATCGTATACTTTGCACGACTCCGGACACCCTGTTTAGCAGCAACAAGCTCCAAGCCCCTACAATTGCAAACCCCGGCCTCAGCCCCCATGCGTAAGGCGCAAGGCCCGCAATGGCCATCCACAGCAGCCGCAACAACGCAACTCCTCGGCGGGCGTTTTTTATGTAGGGTTTAGGGGTTTGGGGCCGTAAGGCTTGCAGGGGGAGGGGGGCTGGTGCTAAGGATTAATTATGCTTTGGGTTTACGATTTGTGGGTGTTAGAGTTCAGGGATGTGCGGTGCAGGAGTTCCTTATCATGCCGTACACCCTGGGAGCTTTGCATTTGGAGCTCCCTAGAGGATCCCCACTGTATGGGACAATCCTCCACAAGCCCGGATAACACCCTACATTGTGAAGCCCCGTAAACCAGCTGTATGTCACCTCTAACCCGAGAAACCTTTGAAAAACACAACGCAATAAGGTTGTTTAAAAGCCTGTACTTCTAAACGGCTCTCCGAACCCCAAACTCCCAGTACCCTTGAACCGCCCTCGTCAAGGATCTACAACAACACTGGCTTGAGGGACTTAGTTGCCGGTCACAAGCCAGAAGTTTTTATGTTTTTGGTGTTGTACCCTGCCCAGAGACTGCAAAATCCCTTAATTACGGAATATACGTTAAATTATGTTAGGAACCCTAATAAGATTTAAGGTATGTTCCTTAATTAAAGTCTCTGGGAAACACAGAATCAGCTTTGTTGCTGACAATCAAGTTCCTCTAAGCCCCAGAACGAAAACTGTGGCTGTACAAGAAGCAGGAACAAAACTCCTAAGACGACCAAAACGATCCAACGAGATTCTCCTTAAACCCGAAGCCCTAGAACTTGAACCGTTACAAACCAGATCTGCTAGGCAGGTCGTCTTCATCCCCTCAAAACTTCGAAGTCGTCCGGGCCACGGTAGCCACTGTGTGTTTCCGCAGCCTCGGGCTATGCGGGCGTCTTTGCGGACTTCGAGGCAGTCAGGATTTGAAAAAAAATAATGTCGCTATGTTACGGTTGATGACATAAATCCTGCGTTATCCATAATAAGGAATGTACCATAATTCCGATAGTCTAGGGTCCTTAAGGTAATGCAGGATTTATATCATCAACAGTATGATGACGCATGCGGTCATAATCACTTCATTCCCAGTAACACTAAAACCCCCCTTTATAATAAAAGAAAATCGGGCCCTGGGATTTCGCGGTTTCGGGCACACAATTGAAAGTTAATTTAAAACATTCGGGGGGGCCTAGGACCTAGGATTGTATTATTTTTAATAGAGCCAATCTCTTGGAGTTTAGGGGCTTACGGCTTGGGGCTTAAGGTTTAGGGCTAAGGGCTTTAAGGGTTCAGGGCTCAGGGCTTGAGGCTTTCGGGTTGAGGGCTCAGGGCTTAGGGTTTAGAGGCTTATAGGGCTTGGGGCTCGAGGTTACGGGCTCAAGGTTTAGGGCTTAGGGCTCCAGGGTTTAGGGCTTTAAGGCTCAAGGTTTAGGGCTGCTACTACAGCCGGAACGGCTGCTTGATGGACGGCTGTTGTGTCTAGCTCACTAATTATTCCTGCCGAACCCCCCCTTAATATAAACACCAAATCGCCGGATTCGAGTTTTCATACTAGGGGGTGGAGGGGGGGGTTCAAACAAAAAGGGGGAAGCGATTCCCTCAAGGCACGTGGAACCCCATGAAGGCCCCGAGACTAGAACTGTAGGGATCTAGGAAATCTAAGTCGTAGGGTATAGGTAGGGGAGTGTAATCGAAACCATGAACTCCGATGCCAAGACGAAGAGATCGCTACATGTCGCAGTCGAAGACCCTGCAGGTGCCTTGTCTGACTGGTTCTTAGTAGGGAATGGAGGAATGGGTCTTTGGGACTACAAAAGGGGACCTTAAGGGACTATCATAGGGATCGATTCGCCCATTCCCTACTTTGACTTCCTTTGACTTGAACCAGGGAGTTGTTGCGCTGGCCCTGCTGCAGCTGCGTCAGGCCTGTGGCATCCACCAAGATCTGCAAGATTGAAACCTAAACCCCCACGATGACTCTGAACCGGAACAAACAAACCCTAAGCCTTCCGAAAAGCCAGAATCTGGGGTTTAGGGTTTAGGGTCTCTGATCGCAGATCCGGTTAACTTGCAAGCGTGAGGCCCGAATGCTTTCTACGACGCTACGACTCGAACCAGGCATATGCCTTCCCACAAAAAAACTAGAGTCAAACCTAAAGCCCGGACAACTCTCAGATTCGAAACCCTACATTCCATCCTAAGCCCCTAAAAGACAGCATGGCATAGCCTCCTAAACCCCAAAGCCCAAACCCAAACCCTAAACCCTAAACCCCGTACACCGTAAGACCTAGAGCCTCTAGTTCCATCGAAAGAAATCGCTGATCCTTCTGCTCCTGCTAAAGCCTAGGTCCTACGAGGATCTCCGAAGTTGCCCTTCATCAACGCGTTCTTGTATGCATGTATGTAAGTATGCATGCATGTATGTATGCATGCATGCATGCATGGATGTATGTATGTATGTATGTATGTATGTATGCATGCATTTATGTAGGTGGTAGGCAGATAGGTATGCACGTACGTATGATTACGTATGTATGTATAAGACTTAAGCATGACTCAGCATGTCTATACGTATATATATATATATATACATGTAGGGATATGGGGTTCTTTAGCTACACATGGCCCTCATCATGTTCTCTCCCTTTCTCCATGTATGTATGTATGTATGTATGCATGCATGTATGTAAGTGGGTAGGTTGGGTCGGTAGGCTTGAGTGTTTGGGTATGTAAGAATATGTTTAAGCATGAATATGTATGCATATGTAAATGTTTATGTCTATGTCTATGTCTATGTGCATGTATAGGTAACCTGTATTATAAGTGTCTGTGTATCGTGCTTCGTGCATGAAAATGTATGTGTACGTGTGTGTGTGTGTCATTACATGTATAAAGGCAGGTATGCATATATGTAAATATGAGTGTATGTGTATCTAATATACATGTACATAGCATGTAGATGTCTACATACAATATGTATATTATGTATGTATGTATGTATGTATGTGATGTGCATGCATGAATAATGTTCAGCAGTATTCGTGTTGTGTTCTACATTGGTACTCAGCTTCGAGTTTGCCAACTGCAGCATCACAACGAAAGTAGTTAATCGAACTATCATGCTTCATGCCTCAAACCGAACCCGTATTCCCCAAAGCCGTAAGTAACCACCAAAAACTCAAACACAAACCCAAACCCTATTGAAACTGTGAATGCCGCTGTTTCAGTACCCTGAACCCCTAAATCCTAAATCCTAAACCCTAAACCCTAAAACCCTAAACCTTAAACTCCTAAACCCTAAACTCCTAAACCCCTAAACCCTAAACCCTATACACCGTAAACCCTAAAAGTCGGCGCCGCGAAACTCGCGTGGCGGCTGCAGCGCGCGGACCAGCGGTCGCCCACATGGCGGAGCTGCATCCGGCCTGGAGGGCTCTCTGAGGGGTGTAGGGCTTAGGGTTTAGCGTGTAGGGGTGTAGGGCTTATAGGGTTTAGGGTTTAGGGGTGGAGGGTTCAGGGTTTAGGGTTTAGAGGTTTGGCTCAAAGGACTCATGAGGGCTTTTGGGCAGAAAGACCCTATGATGTAATGCTTTCGGGCTATTCTGATGCTAAGGGTAGGGGTGTAGGGTTTAGGGTGTATAGGGTTTAGGGGTTCTGGGGTTTTGGGTTTAGAGTGTATAGGGTGTATAGGGGTTTAGGGATTTGGGGCTTAGAGTTTTTGGGGATCGGGTTAAGGGTTTTGGGGTTTTGGGGTTTTGGGTTTTGGGGTTCAGGGTTTAGGGGTTTAGGGGTTTGGGGTTCAAGTGTTTGGGGTTTAGGGATTTGGGTTGAGGGGTTTTGGGTTTCGGCTTTGGGGTTTGGGGGGTTACCAAACGGATATGCCGAAAGAAAGCTCCTACCTGTGCATCGGCCTCGCCCTCGATAGCCTCAGCCACCTGCACTCCAGCGATCTCGGCCATCCGCTCGGCGTCATCTGACTTCCTGTAGCGAACACGAAGAGGACTTAGGCCTCTCCCCCGGGTCGCTTGCAGATCCATCCCCCTCCCGAGATAGCTCAGGCCCAGGGCTGAGCGCGTCATCCCACGGGAGATGCCAATCTTGCCCGGAGATTCGCGGTGTGATCCCCACAGCAGGTAGCAGGCGGTTCCTCATCACAGCAGTACGTTGGGCTGTCTTGTGGTTATACAGAAAGGCCTCCACGAAGCCCCTCCCGTCACTCATATCAAGAAACGGCTCAAAAGCACAATGCTGCGATCCCCAGCGCAGTCGAGCATGAACGCAGAAACCGGTGACTCAGTTACTAGGATTGTTATCAAGGTAACTTTCTTATAACGACTGATACCCCCATTTAAAACTTCTCGCCGCACTTACTAATACCCATGATCCTTACAATTATAGATCCCTTTATTAAGGAACCCTTTAAGGAACGCTGTAAGTTACTAAGTCCCATGATCCTGCAAGCAGGGCATCTCGAAGCCGACACTCTAATAAAACCCGAAACCCCACAACCCCAAACCCTAAACCCTCAACCAAACAAAACCCTGACCCCGCAACCCTAAACCATAAACCCTAAACCCTACATTCCACTATTTCGGTAGTTCTCTAAATTTGCGAAGGCTAAAAACCGGGCTT
>CAJNJA010007683.1:2344-15729 GCA_905231915.1 Symbiodinium necroappetens
GGGTTTAGGGATTAGGATTTAGGGTCAGGGGATGCAAGGAATAAGAGTACATATGCTGGGAAAGCTGCCTCAGAGATTGCTTCCATTCTCGCTTGGCGCTCCCAACCCAATGAACCAGCATTGCAAGTAGAACTGCCGTTGGCCTCACAATCTCGTCTATTTGCTCGAAGTATAGTTCGGTCGGAATGAAACGAGGGCAATAGCGAGCGCTTCTGTTGAAACTCTTTCGGCACACCTGGAGATGCTGAGCTGAACGGCTACACTCGCAGCGCAGCGGCCGTCTACACGACTGGGTTAGACGACAATGTTGCAATGCTGTCTGCGTGGCTACCAGCGAGGAGGGTGGCTCCACTCCGGGGACCAGTTCCCCGAACGTTCGCAGAATCGGTGTCTTCTGCTTGTCCAAAACGGGCAAAAAAAGGGTGTTCTGCAGCGCACTGTTCAAATTTCGATTCAGGCCGCAGCATGCATCTGTGAACACTGTTCTCGACAAATGTATAACTGAAAGCAGATGACTTACGCTTCTTGTTGCTACGCTTGACAATGTCCAAGCAACCCGCTGCGCATCCGATGTCAGCCACATGCTACCTATGCCGGGCCTATGCCTTGCAGTGACTTTGAAATCGCACATGGTTTTCGGATGTTTGCGGCTTTGGTCTATATCGGGAAGGCTGCAGGGCAGATCAAGAACTTGTCGGGTATGTGCAGTTTCGCGGCATCGCAGGCACATCAGCAAACTTCAGGGGTACGTTGTTTGGGGTATGTTCTGATTCTTCTTGGTTCTCGTGAAGGTTGAAGGGCTTACATAAGGGTGCTGCAGGAGGTTCTATAGTCAGGGGTCTATGAAGTGGTACAGGGGTCTAAGGAACCGTTTCAAGGGATCTACAAAGACTCTTTTGCAAAGGGGTTTAGGGCTTAGGGCTTTAGAGTTTAGGGTCTAGGGCTTTAGGGCCAGGGTTTAGAGTGTAGAGTCTTGGCTTTAAGCAAAAACTCTGTGCACACAGGATTTAGGGTTTAGGGTTTAGGATTATTTGGGCACGTGGAATCTTACTAAGATACGGGATGTTCAACAGAGACGCTTAACCCAATCCCAAACTTTCGGGAACCACCTCGACACTCCGGCTTGCTGGGAAAGCTATGGGAATCTACGTGTTCGAACACCATAATTAAGGGGTTGCTTTAACGGTTCTAGGGGTTCTAGAAGGGTCCCTTGTAAGGGATCTGGGTTGGCGTTTTAGGGTTCAGCGCTTTAGGTGCGGACGCACAGTTCTTTAGTCTCGAGGTTAAAGCTTCTAACCCTGAAGCTCAGAACCTTAGGGTTTAGGGTTTAGGGGTTAGGCCTTAGGTGTTTGGGTTTAGGGTTTAGGGTTTAGGGGTTAGGGTCTAAGGTCCAGCACGCCTTACGGCTGCGTCTTGGAGTACGCTTTGCCGCTCAAGCTTCTCCTGCACTCAAGAGATGTTGCTTGAAGGTCCACGGCTTTGGGGCTTTGGGTTTGGGGTTCACGGTTTAGGGGTTTAGGCGTTCAAGGTTTCCGCAGGTAGGGTCCGTCTAGCTGAACGATGCGCATGATGAGACTGCCGATCCTAAATCCTGAACCCCAAAAGACGGTTTAGGGTTTAGAGTTTAGGGTTAAATCCCGGGATGTGAACTCCCCATGCCCACGAGCGGTCAGGCAAGAACGACATATACCTGAACCTACCACAAACCTGCTGATGTTTGCAGGGTCCCCATAAATAACACAATTATGCCATAATCATTTGTAGGAACACTAACACACAATCCCAATCCCAGGCATAAACCCTACACAAAGAAAAGCCCCAAGGAATTAGGGCTGAGGGGTCCCGCGCACCCTAAAATGCTAACCCCCCTAAACCCTAAAACCCTACAATGCCAAACACCAAGCCCCAAACCGAGCCCTGCACTCGGATGTCTTCAGCCTCACCCGAGGATCTTCTGTAACAAGTACCGTTGATGATATAAATCCTGCACTACCCATAATAAGGAATATACCATAATTCCCATAGTTTAGGGTCCTCAGGATTTATATCATCAACAGTATTTCGGGGTTTATGAGGTTTAGGGGCTCTTATTACTTAATGTTCAGCTAGGGTTAACTATCCAGGAAGTAGATCCCTTCAGGGGATTGCTGCAAAGTACCGTCTAATCGTACAGGTTAGCAAATTGGGGGGGGGGTTCTACCCCAGCCGTCTGGGTGGGGATCTTGGGGGCCCAATCCCCGAACCCTTATGGGTTTAGGGTTTAGGATTCGGGTCCCAAAAGCACAAGCATGAATCCAAAAAACAAAACTCCCAAGCAACCTATAGAAATCCTATGGAAAAACCCTCATAGAGCCCTTAAGGAGACCTAAACTACCGGATCGCTCCACCAGTTCGTAGCTAGCGCTCGGAGGGGCCGCGTCGAAGGTGCGAACGGCTCTGTGAGGCCTCGGTGGATGATTTTTATCCTGGGAATCCAAAAACCATACCCTGGGTTTAGGGTTTAATTAGGCTTTAGGGTATCCTGGGAATCCCAAAACCATGCCCTATTATTCTGTTGGGCCTTGGGATACAGGATTGTCATTACAAGCTATTTCCTTAATGTCATGTAGATATGCTTACGACTTAAGCTTTCCTTATGTGGCCATGAAGTAGGCTTACGTAACTAGTATCCAGCCTGCAAGCCCCAACCCACACCTTACGCCCTGGACAGGGCTTAGGGCTTAGGGTTTGGGGTTTAGGGCGTAGGGTTCAGGGCCGTAAAGCACAGCGGCTCTATAAGGCTCCGACACGCCTTAAACAGGTTAGGGTTTAGGGTTTAGGGTATAGGGTATAGGATTTAGGGTTTAGGATTTAGGGTTTTGGATTTAGGGTTTAAGGTTTAGGATTCAAAACTACCTTATAGCCTCAAGTAACACCTCTTTGCAGGAAATCACAGAGGAACCCTGACAGGGTGGAGGAAAATCAGGGTAACCCCAAACCCTACACCCTATCAGCCCTAAACCCTATAAAACCCTAAACCCCCAAACCTCTAAACCCAAACCTATAAACCCTAAACCCAAACCCCTATAAACCCCATAAACCCTAAGCACCCAAGCGTTCACCATACAATGACACCTGCGGACTTCCTCAGCCCGCGGCTCAGGCGTGGACTGGTCCTGACTTGTTGCGAACGTCCAAATATGTTATATTGTACCTCAATATCATATGGTATTACATGACGCAATATGAAACCAAAATAATGTTAGATGACAGTATGCTATATGATATGGTATGATACGAAATGATGTGGCATGATATGTTATGACATGCTATGTTGTGATATGGTAAGACATGATACGATATGATGTCATGCGATGTGGTTTGATATGATATGACGAGTATGACAAGACATGCAAGGACATGACACGGCAAGATGTGACGATATCTGACAAGACATGGCAAGGGTATGGAAGAGTATATGACAGTATGTTCCCTAAACCCTAAACCCAATTATGTTATTTTATGATGGTATGTCCGATTAAATGCCATACAACCGCTCTCCGAACTCTGGAGTGTCGGTTCCAGGGTGGCCGATTCAAGGAAGTTTAGGGTTTCGGGTTTGGAGGCTAGGAACAGGATTTAATGTTTGGGGTTCCAGGGTTTAGGGTTTAGAGCGGGGTTCCGGGGTTTAGGGTGTAGGGCCGAATTGGGGAATTTCAGGGTTTAGGGGTTTAGGGTGGGTTCAGGTTGGGGATTTAAGGAACAGGGTTTCAGTTCAGCGAGAATCGAGGGTTGCAGCCGAAACCAACCCACCAAAACGCAAGGAAACACAACGCCACCTCCAAACACAGTCAGAAAGTCTAAAGCACAAGTTAAAAAAAAAACAAAAAAACAAGAACAAACTATACCTCATGCTTGGAATCCAACAACGTCCTGGGCATCTGTCAGCGCTGCTTGAGAGATGGAGCCTGGGTTGTGTTTAAAGCTTTAAAACCATAAGCCCTAAACCCCTACACCCCTAAACCCTAAACCCCTAGACCCCTAAACCCTAAATCCCTAAACCCTACACCCCTAAACCCTGCACTGCAGGGATTCGGGACAAAAGCCGATTAGGAGCTCTAGGGTTTACATTAATTCACTCCAAGTAGCCTAGACTTACATAAGGAACTAAGCATAAGGAATGCTAAGAAGGTAGGTTTAGGGCTTAGGGTTCAGGTTTTAGGGTTTAGGGTTAGCAGGGGAAGGCAATTTACTTGGGCTTAGGTGGGGATTCAGGGCAAAACACCAAAGAGTGATTGACGGAAGAGGGCTGGGCTGTTGCGGGAAACACCCCAACCCGAAGACCCAAGAATGGCCGGGGTTGAGGGCTTAGTGTTTAGGGCTTACAATCATAGGGTTTAGGGTTTAGTGTTTAGGGCTTATAATTATAGGGCTTATGGTTGAAAAAGAACAAGCGACACAACAACGCACGCACACTGTAGCAGAAAGTCCACGTCCCACCCCGGCACCCAACAAGAAACACACCACACAAACAATAATGAAATAATGTACCATCAGCAAAGGTCGAAGCGGTTTTAGTCGTTGTGTTCACATACATATACATATACATATACATATACATATACATAGAGCTCAGGCTTGTCATACGTTGCAGGGTGCGCTTCAGGGCTTGATAGGAGATCCTTGCAACGACAGCAACCTCAGCAGGGAGCCTAACCTAGAACAAGCTTACCTGGGCTACGATCAATGTTACAAAGAAAACGGATGGTCTAGGGTCTAGGGTTCGATAGCATATCGTTCCTAGAGAGTAATTTCCAACACAAAGCATATCGTTCCTAGAGAGTAATTTCAATACAAACAGCCCCAAATCCGTGGTTGCTTTCAGGGTTAAGGGTTTAGTTTGGCATGGCCTGGCCCATGTGCCTGAAAGCAAGCACATGAAAGCTCTCGAACTTCATGTGGTGTGACACCCCACGCCCCCAAAACCCTAAACTCTAAACCCTTTGAACGCCCGACATCCCAAACTCTAAACCCTTTGAACGCCCGACATCCCACACCCAAACCGAAACCCGATCCCTGCATCCCTGGCACCCCGCACCTCGTCCTCGGCACAGCCGGCAAACTCCGCGCCAGCAGGCCATGCGCCCCTGAAAGGGCTGTGCGGTCTACGGCTTAAGGGCTTAGAGGTTCAGGGTG
This sequence comes from Symbiodinium necroappetens, assembly GCA_905231915.1. Lineage (NCBI taxonomy): Eukaryota > Dinophyceae > Suessiales > Symbiodiniaceae > Symbiodinium > Symbiodinium necroappetens. The sequence goes on from CAJNJA010007683.1 coordinate 7,520, forward strand.
CATGTTTGGAGTAGGGTTTAGGGTTTAGGGTGCTTTTTGGGTCGGGGCTTTGGGTTATATTGGGAGAGCACAAGAGAATTAATGTCAGACTTGTGGCTCTGATCTTCATGCCTTGAACCATATTACACTGGTGTTGTGAGGTATATCATACTACAACTTATTGAGGAACAGTGAGGAGTAATGTTGCTCATTATGCCGGCTCCTAGAAAACCACCCTGAGGCTCCATCTATCTAAATAGTGTAGACTTAGGCCTTCCAAGGGGTTCCTTTTTTAGGTAAGTTGAGGCATAAGTATGTACGTTTTAGGTTTAAGGTTTAGGGCTTAGAGTTTTAGGGTACGGCTTAGGGTGTAGGGTTAAGGGTTTAGGGTTTAGGCAGCTGGAGCCTCTGGGATGACTATCCGAAAGGTCCTACATATCTATATGGGGGGACACTTACCCAAACCATAGTTGTAACTCCTACGATAGAAACCTTACTTTCTACTATTTAGGTACTTAAGAACCCTTAAAGGAGCTCCAAACCAGCAACATAGTTAATGTAGGGGCCTTAATAATCAGAATAGGGTTTGGGGGTATGTTATGCTATAATTACAGTAAGGAGCCCCGCTGAAACAGTACAAGTAATCGTTCAGGTCCCTATATTACTGTACAAGTACGTAGGACCCTCTGGGTATGTGATATCAAGGGTTGAAGGCTTCGAAGTTTCTGCGCAAAATGGGAGGTTAGTGGGGGCATCGCATTTCAGCTTTAGGTGGGATGCAAAAACCTACCGTTGTTAGGACCGTTGTGTTATAGGTTCTACCCTCTAGTTAAGGGGTCATAACCTACTATTTTGTAGGGTTTGGAGTCAGAGGCAGATGTTGGATTTAGGGCTGGACGGTTTGAGAGTTTTGGGGTTTGAGGGTTCGGTGTTTAGGGCTTAGGCTGTATTGGTCTAGGGTTATTAGATCTATAGTGTGTGCAGTTTAGAAACACGCCCGACCAACCCAACAATCAAACATGCACATCGTCAGGACTTAACCCCAGCCGCCAAGCGATGCTCTTCACACGCTATGCGCTAAACTCGCGGACAGGAAGCCTCAGAGAGACAATAACCCATAGCCTGCAGCTTCTCACCCCAGCATCGACGACCTAAAGCCACTACTCCAGTGAGTGCCCCCCCCCCCTAACCTTAAACCTCAAACCCTCAACCCTAAACCCTGAAACCCTGAAACCCTAAACCCTTTACACCCTAAATCCTAAATCTCCTTAAAGGAGCCCCCATACAGGTAGTTTGGGGATGCTAGGCGACTGCTATTCCTAATCGTCCTAGTTCCTGGCCCTTATACGGAGTCTCTAGTTACCTCAAACCCCTCCTGAAAACCTAAACCCCTACACCCTAAAGCCCCAATACCCCTAAACCCAAAGCCCCTGAGCTCTAAACCGTAGAACCGGAACCCAAGATCCGCACTCAGCCTCCGCAATGGACTTCTTGTCCAGCTTCTCAAGGGCATCCACAGCCGCGTCGAGAGCTGGCATGGCCTTCAACAGGCTTCAAGGGGTTTCGGGCTTGAGGGGCTTGGGGCTTTTGGGGCTTAAAGGGTTTATTTAGGGTTTAGGGTTTTAGAGTTTTAGGGTTTTGGGGTTCAGGGTTTAGGGCTTACAGGGCTGAAGGGGTTTAGCGTCAGTCCGGAATTAGCCTAACTTGGGTTCATGAAGTTGGCTAAAGGCAAACAGGGTCCAAGCACTAAGGTGTCTCTGTCCTGAGGGATTTGGGGTTTCGGGTCTACTTGAAGGTAGGGCTTAGGATGTATAGGGACTAAAGTCTCTAGGGTGTAGGCTTTAGGGTTTAAACTTATATTTAGAAACGAAAACTCAGAATTAGGTGCCATTCTCCCTTACCAGGCCCAAAAGCCATCAAGCTACCATAGCCTGACCTTTTCAAGGTTCCTACACTTTCTGCATTATCCTACACAAGGGTCTATGTCCCCAAATAGCATATACTTGTAGGGTCCACATAGGCACTGCTTGAAGACCGAAGTATATACTATGTCAGCACATGGAGCCTTAGGGTTCGCAATTGCAGCAATAACCACCTCCAAAAAGCTAGGGTCCAGCAAGATATACGATACGGTACAGTGTAACAAGGCTCGATGTTCTGCTGTGTAGGGGCCTTAATGACGAGAATAGGCTCTTGCGGTGTAGCATATAACTTTTTGTAAAGGACTCTGAGGATCAACACTGCCCTAAGTACCTGTATGGGGGGATACTTGCCCAAACCATACTGTTGGTGATATACATCCTGCATTGCCTTATAAGGACCCTAGACTCTGGGAAATATGGTCTACTCCTCAATATGGGTATTGCAGGATTTATATCATCAACCGTATTAATAATTCCGGTGACGGAAACTCTGCGCTGCGCTTTGGAGCTGCTTGGGACCCCCTTGGGAAACGTGCAGAACAGGTGGCGGGAATCCACGGATTCCGAGTGTCAGCTTTCCGTCCCCATGCCTAAGCTCGATGTTGAGAGACCTGATCATGCTTCAGATACCATTTCAACTAGTCCTTAGACCCAAAAATTGAAGTTTTCGGAGTGGACTCCCGCTGCTTGCATGCACTCTTCCCAGGTCATGTTAAGGTGGCAAGTGCGACAACCCCACGCCCTGCAGTACACAGCCCTTTGGTTGCTGCCTTCCGGCCGCTAGCGGTCTCTGTGGCTCTGGGTTTTAGCTGTCAGGCGCGGAATTGTTTAGGGTTTAGGGGTTCGGGGTTTAGGGTTTAGATTCTAAGGTTTCTAAGGCTTAGGGCTTATAGGGCTCGCTATGAAGCCGGAACTTTCACGCTGAGCAGCATGCTCCAACCCTGAAACCCTGGCTTCCGTGAACTCGAATCCTAAACCCTTTCGGATTTCGCATCCCTTGAGTCTGAAACCCTAAACCCTAAACCCGCGGACCCTGCACGCTTACTTCCCCGACGCTTCAGATCTCGAACCTTCTAGCCCTAAGCCCTTAGCATGCCTCAACCCTCAGTCCGAGGCTCTACACCCCCCAAAAATACTGTTGATGATATAAACCCTGCATTACCTATTAAGGACTCTAAACTCTGGGAATAATGGTATATTTCTTCATATGGGGAATGCAGGATTTCTATCATCAACCCTAGTTCGATGCCCACAGACCCACCGGAGTCGCCTTCTCGAGATCGCGAGTGGCGTCATCGGCCAAGATCTTGGTCTCCTGGAGCAGTGACCCCAAGAGTCTCGTTGGGGGAGTAATCAGCGTTTAGGGGTTTAGGGGTTTAGGGTTTAGGGGTAAAGGATTTAGGGAAGGTGCTGACGGGTTTAGTGGGCTTAGGGTTCCGGGTTTTGGGGCTTTAGGGTTTAATTTGCGAGTCGCGGGTTTAGGGGCTTATGCTGCAAGTTGAATACAACAGCTGCCTGCCCTACTGATAGCTGCAAGATGTGCGGTAATGGTGATAAGTTCAGGATTTGATGCTCAAGAGTCCAGTGGATTTGGGGCGAGGCTTGACCCACCCGGCCTCGTATCTGATGCTCGGTAGGGCTTCATGTTCGCTTGTTAAACGCAGGCACATTTCACGACGTCGAGGATTTTTAGACAGCGTGTGTCCGTGGCTTCTTGACAGTCTAATACCCAGAGACTCCAATGCAATATCCCTTAATTAAGGAATATATACCTGAAAATATTATAGGAACCCTAATAAGATTTAAGGTATATTCCTGAATTAAGGGATATTGGAGTTACACCCTCAACCCCTAAACCCTAAACCCTAATCCCCAAGGGGTTTAGGGGTTCAGGCTAGGGCTTCGGCTGTAGAGACGTCCGACCCTGGAATCTACAATCCCCTTTTGCAAGGCCTTTAAAGGCCCAAGACCTTGCCCTAAACCTTAAACCCTACCTGTAGCCGGAAAGACCTACCTTTTTAGGGTTCCTTGTTATGGTTTCTATAGATATATATGGATATATATATACACACACATACATATATATATATAGTTCCTTAAAAAGGTAGGTCTTTCCGGTTGCGACCCTACACCTCCAGCTTTCGGGCGGATGTGAGGGTTACCTTGAGGCGTTGAGGAGCGTGAGCGGTCTGCTACATGTTCTAAGGCTTAGGGTTTATAAGGGGCTCTTACCTTCTTTCCACAGCCTAGAAGGTTCTGCAAACTAGCAGCAAGTCAGGGTTTCGGGGTTCCTTTATGGGTTCCTATTAAGGACTACTATACGGATCTATAAAGGCTCTAACGATATTCCCTTTCGATTCTGCCCTCAAAGGGCCTTATCGACAACAAGCTCTCGGACCATGTCTGCTTCGGACTCTCCGTACAGTGCTTTGCCCGTGCAAAAATGAAGCTGGGTTGCAGCTTGGCACCAGCAGTCAGAAGCCGTGGATGGCTTCACGTGAGGCTCGCAACACGGCGACCCGCGCAGGCAGCCCGGCTTGGGCAGGCGGATTCCGTAAGGTGCCGTGGCAAGTTGACAGGCGTGTTGGGCAATAGACGTTGAAATCAACTTCTCGGTGGCTTCGGTGATTTTGAATGGCCCTAAACCCTTAACCCTAAGCCTTAACCCTAGAAAGGACATTCCGGCTCACGGCCTGGCAAGCCGAAACTTAACGCAATGAGCCCAAGCCCACTCCTGAAAATGGAACATGCTCTCAACACTAAAGACTAATGATTGAGGGCATAATCATGCTGCAGGGACTAGGATTTAGGGTTTAGGGTTTAGGGCTTGGGGTTTCGGGTTTGGGTTTAGGGCTTATAGGCCTTAGGGTTTAGGGCTTAGGGTTTAGGATATCAATCAGCACACCCTGACCCCAGGGCCCTGATCCCCTCATAACCCGAGACCTAAACTCTCGACTTTTGTGACCCCTGACCTACCAGCGTGTTCGAGCTTAAGGTTTAAGGTTTAGGCTTGAAGGCTTAAGGTTTAGGGTTTAAAGTTTAAGGTTTAAGGTTTAGGGTTCAAGATTTAAGGTTTAGGGTTTAAAGTTTAAGGTTTAAGGTTTAGGGTTCAAGATTTAAGGTTTAGGGTTTTGAGGTTTAGGCTTTAAGGTTTGAGGTTTAGGGTTTAGGGTTGCCGCAAGCCCATAGGATCTCAAGCACTCAGCACTGTTGGGGGGGGGGGGGGGGAAAACTTTCCCAATTCATATTAAGGAGTCATAAGTCATATAGAAGCCCTACATCATACTACATGGGTACTTTGGACCCTTTGGGCAGTGGAGGTTCATGGGTAGTTACGGTAGTTATGAGCGGGTTGATAAGTCCCCTAATGTAGGCTACAAGGGTTTAGGGTTTAGGGTTGCCCTGCTTGTGAGCCCTACTTATAACTACTACCATGAACCTCCGAGTACTACTCGAAACCTAAGTACCCAAACGATGGGCACTTGAACCTTCATGGTAAGCAGACCAAGCAAAGTGGCACGAGTTTTGCTGTTTACCATAGTTGAGTGCGGGTTCAGACCCTCCACCCCACACAGCCTAGGCTTTAGGGTTTACGGTACCCAAAGGCTCCATGTACCTTCATAGTAGATACTTAGGCCTTAAAGTACCTATATAGGGACCCCTTTAAGGCCTAAGTAGCTACCATAAAGGTACATGGAGCCTTTGGGGTATAGGGCCCTAATCCCTAAACCTGGTCCCAAAAGGTCCAGGGTACCTCTGCAATAGAGTGTAGGGTCTCTATACTAGGAATCCTTTTTATGATTTGGGAAAGTACTCCCCCAGAACAGTGCCTAATGTAGGGGGCCTTAACAATTAGAATAGGGTTTTGAGGCACAATATACTATAACTGTAATAAGGAACCCCCAAAATCATATAGGAAATTATGAAGGCCACTATATTAAGACCATTCGGGTTTAGTATTGCGAACTCTGCAGACCCCAAGTTCGGGAGCTGTCCTTGGCTTCCTTCTCGATTCGGATGGAATCCGCTTCCACCTGCCCATCCCTAAACCCTCAACCCTAATCCCTAAACCCCAAAAACCATCTGTCCTTCCGGTTTAGGGTTTGGGGTGAAGGGCCCGGCTTTTTGTGGGTTTAGGGCTTAGGGCCTATAAGTCTTGAAGGGCTTAGGGACGGTTTAGGGTTTAGGGTGCTGGCGATGGGCTTACATCTTGTTGTTGTAGGGTCTTGCACCGGTGTAGAATAAGTTAACTTGGTAATCGCGTCCAGCCTCCTAATTCTTGCACTTACAAGATCCGCTGATTCCCAAGCTCAGCGGAGAAACAAACTTTGAAGCGTTTTGCTCTGGTGACACCTTAATGAGGCAAACCCCTTGTTCCAATAAACCATACCACACGGGCGAAGCTCAGGATTGATCTTATCAGGAATGTCGAAGGCTTCGGACATCTTACTTGGGCAGAGACTCCACGTTTTGGCTCAAACCCCCTAAACCCGTGACCCCTAAGCCCTAATGTTCACCCCCACTCACCACAAACCTTAAGCCCTCAGACGTCAACCACAACTTCCAAACCCCGACGGCTGAGCCAAACACCTGAACCCTAAACCCTAAACCATAAACCCAGGACCCAAAGGGTCCTGGATACTGTGATTAGTGATGGGGTATACTTTCCCAAAGCATAATAAGAATTCCTAATATAGCAACCCTACAATCTACTTATAGAAACCCTACACTCTACTACCCAGGAACTTAGGACCCTTGGGGTTAATGCTTGGGCCAGCTCGGGGTTTAGGATTTAGGTTGTGGCTCTGACATCCCGTGTTACTTCCCCAATAAGCCAGGGAAATAAACGGAATTACAAGAACCCAAAAAGTTTGAAGGTTCGGTATTGGGGAACGAAGCTATATGCAAGTAATCATGACTGCAGGCCCGAAACCTAACCCGGGGGACTTGTCTTTCCACCGCCCAACCTGCGGCCCCTTTGATAACCCTTCTTCACTTCTAGTAACCCCAGAAACTCCAATATCCCTTGATTTAAGGCATATTTACGTTAAATTAGAATAGGAACCCTAATAACTAGATTTAAGGTATTCCCTTAAATTAAAGGGATATTTTGGGGTCTCTGGGACCTTTCCAGCAGCCCTTAACAGGAGCCCTTGAAGAGTCGCATAAAGGAGCCCCGAAAGGAAGCCTGGCACTGGGCCTTGAAGGAACGGTTTAGGGTTTAGGGGCTTAGGGGCTCAGGGTTTAGGGTTTAGGGGTTTGGGATGGTTTGGGGTTTAGGGTTTAGGGGTTTAGGGTTTAGGGGTTTAGGGGTTTGGGGTTTAGGGTCCTTAAAGAAGCCCCTAAAGCAAGCATTCTAGAAGCCCTTAAACTAAAGAGGGGCCCTCAGAGCAGCCGTTGTAGACTTCTGGGACCCCTGAAACTAAAAGGGGCCCTAGAACCCTTGAAGGGACCCCCCTGAAAGTACTTAATTGAAACCTTTAAATTAAAAAGGAGCCGTAAACCCTAAACTCCAATTACAACTTGAAGGGAACCCTTACAGGGACTCTTCAAGGTACCCCTAAAAGGAACCAATATATAAAAACATTATGGAACCCCTTAACCCCTTGAATGGCGCCTTTAAAGCAATATAGAGCCCTTAAAGCAATACTGTTGATGATATAAATCCTGCAGTACCTTAAGGACCCTAAACTATGGGAATTCTGGTATACTCCTTAGATTATGGGTAATGCAGGATTTATATCATCAACCGTAAGACACCTTAGCAGAACCATAGGGTTCTACAATAAGGTCTCCCCTTTACGGGGTTCCCTTAATAAAAAGGGGGTAGAACCCCTTAAACCCTAAACCCTAAGAGCCCTAAACCTTGAAGCCCTAAACCCTCAACCCTAAACCCCGTAGAACCCCACCCCTTGAAAACCCCTTAAAACCACTTAAAACCCCTTAAAAAACCCTTTAAAACCACTTAAAACCCCTTAAAAGAAACCACTTAAAACCACTTAAAACCCCTTAAAAAAACCACTTAAAACCCCTTGAAAATCCCTTTGAAAGGCGCCCTTTCAAGGCGACCCTCGGAGGGCCCGTGCCTGCGCTTGCTGCGCGTCGGCCTTGGATCGCTCGGCCGTGATGACTTTCAGCAGCTCCTGGACGCCCCGTTGCGGGGCTTTGGGGGTTTGGGGCTTTTAGGGTTTTAGGGTTCACCTGTGTGTATATAAACACTCAAGTAAAGAAGTAAACAAACATGTACCTGTGAAGAAGCATTACATACATAATAACATTGAACAACATATATATGTATGTGTATATATA
>CAJNJA010007685.1:0-15643 GCA_905231915.1 Symbiodinium necroappetens
ATAGATATAGGTATAGATATAGATGTAGACGTACAGCCATGCATGGATGGATGGACGTACATGCCCAGCAGGCAGAACACCCCCGGACCCGCAAGCAATCTTTGACTGGGCCCGTCCTGGCTTTGCTTCTTGATGAAGTTCCGCCAGAATTCCGTGCCACCTCCTCAGCAGGACCCGAGCAATTGCCGTGGACCTGGAGCTCGCCTTGACAATGTAAGAGAGAGCCTTTACGACCAGACGAGGCTTTTGGAATCGCTCTCAGAACCCTTCGAGGCGTTGTTACATGCACATGTTCGGTAAAGCTGAGACATTGTCGACTACTCAGCTCCCTCCCACATACTTCTGTGACCCATGCATGAGGGAGCCCTATTGAAGAGTTGTCCTGACTCCGGAGCGACCCGGTTGGTGTTGACGGATCCGCGAAGCCATTCCGGCCCCTTAGTCTTCGATTCAAGCTGACCACGCAAGCACAGGGATCCCGATGATATGGGCTGCTCGACTCGGGTCTGGAAGGTCTTTTTGTTATGTTTTCTTTTTTTATGGGGATCCTGTGTTTGGGGTTTAGTGGACGCATGACGAGCCTTGGGAAAGCCTTCAACGCCAGATCCCTGTACCTTGTAAAGCACACGAAACCTCATAAAACCGGAGTTATGTTACACAGGGCCTTCATTAATCATTGGAGTAGGGTCTGAGGTCTGTCATAGTACAGCTACACTCTTACAGCTGCTGTCCAAAAGAGAGCCTAGAAGACGCTGCACCCCTTGACCCAAAATAAATACACTGCTGTTAAACACCGCCTGGGTACGAATGAACCATGATTGTTAAGGATCAGCCTAAGGAACGTGCTATGCTTATATGACGTGTGCTTTTTCACGGCCAAAACACGCAACTCCTCTTCGACGACGGTGAGTCGAGTTCGTCTCCTGGCCTTCGGCAGTTGCTTCTGGATTCTGAGAAAGGGACAAGCATGAACGCTTCTATGAAGTTTCTTTTATGGGTTCCGACCCAGCAGAAACGCAGCCTTTGCATAGTAAAGTGCGGCATAATCCAATGTTTTGCAGGCTTCGGGTGTCGCCATATCAGCGTGTCTTGGGCTCCGGCAGACTCCGCTGAGCAACTCTCGGAGACGACTTCTCTGGGCCTAAAACCCCTAAAGCATCCTAAAGAATCACCCCCAAAGTTCTCCCCAAAAAATACCCCTAAAACCCCGAAGAATAGGCCCCAAAAAAAATTCTACCAAAACATACCCCCAATCATCATCGGAAGGTGTTCGATTTTGGGCCAGCGCTCCTGGGATCTGGACCTTGCCGCCGCTGGCCCGCGAGGAGGGCTCGAAGCTCGCTGAGGCCGAGGCTTCCCAGCCGAAGTCGGCCATGAGGTCCCCTGCCCCAAAAAAAAGGGGACCCCTAAACCCAAGGACCCAAGGACCCGAAACCCTACTAAAAAAGGGACCCCTAAGCCTTAAACCCTAAACTGGCCCAAAAAAAGGGACCCCTAAACCCTAGGCGGCCCTAAACCCTTTATAAAAGGAGCCCCTTTATAAAAGGAGCCCTAAACCCGAATTATGAAGGCTAACCCTAAACCCTAAATGCGTGAGGTTCTACCCTTTGCCTTCTACCACTCTGAACCGCGAGGCTGCTTTTCTGTTCGAAATTGAAAAAGAGACAATCTCGGTGATCCAACATTCCTTGAAGCTAGGCTCCTGGATATAAGTTTGCATCATCTTTAAGTAGGTGTCATCTGATTCTTGGGTTATCTTCACGTAGGTTATCAGCCGTAGCGGCTTAGTTAGCTGGTTGTGGGGCTTGGTTGATAGGCTAGGCCTGTTAATCAACTTATAGGTTTTCTTGAATATTTGGACTCGGTGCGGGAGCCATGGATCCGTTGACTAGGTCGCGGAGGGGTGGCAACCATCGGGAGGTGGAAGAGGCTAGTGCAGCCCATGATCCGGATTATCAAGCAGCCTTGAGCCAGTCGGAGATCAGTGGGAACTCTGGCGTTGGGGGCAGAGTAGCTCCCACGAATGGCACTGTTCCGGGGGAGGCATCCCCGGGAACGCTAGAGATGGGAGGAGCTGGTGTTCTGGGTCTTCCTCAAGCGAACCCATTTCATAGTGAAAGAGTGAAGGCAGAGGTGGAGCTTCTTCGCCATCGGCCTCGCACCTTGGATGATGATGGTGTTCGTCTGAAGGTGGAGCCTGATGAAGGTGCCCTTGGGGTACCTACTGGCAGCTTCGAGGGAGAGCCAGACTATGGGAGGATGCCGGGAAGCGAAGGCGGGGGTTCCCAGACCGCTCCGCGAGTGGCTCGAGTGGAGCCCTCGGCAGATGACCTGGCAGCCACTTCTGCGTCTAGAGATTCTCCTGAGAGACTGACTAGAAGGGAACCAGTACCCCCATCGGGTGGGAAGGAAACTTGCACGTCGACGTCGAATGAGGATGCGGGAAGAATTCAGCTTCAGGAGCCTCACCGGGAGGGTGAAGCTCTGCACCCTGCTGATGACCCGCGAGAACTTATCCCTGTAACTGGGGATCGCCTGGAGAAACTGGAGGCGTTGTTGAGCCAAGTGATCGACGAGAACCGGCATTTGAAGCGCCGACTCGAAGTGACGGAGCGTGAGAGCCGGTCGCATTCCAGTTGGCATAGTGGAATGGCTGTGGAACAGCCTTTCTCTCCAGCGACCTTTGGGCAGCGAAATGAGTTAAGTGTACAGAGGTTTCCGAATGTGGATTTCCCGAGTCAGGAGGCGGTTGGGTTCTTAGGTGCAGGTATGGTAGGCTTTAAGGGTGGTTGGGATAGTACTTTCCAGCGGGAACTACAGTCTGGTGTGGGAGCAAGGTTCGAGGCCCAGTCAATAGCAGCCCCTCCTGGATTCCCAACTAACGCAACCTTCCCAGGAACCTCCCAAAGACCCCCTCCTCTTCCTTTGCCTGCTGCTCCAGTAGGGTATGAGGCCCAACCTGAGGGATCTCAGACCATGCGCCAGTTTCGGGAGGGAGCGAGGCTAGCTGGGGTGTCTTCGGTAGGACAAGAGGGCTTTCAAACTCCCCGAAGCCTCACCCAGGGAGGTTCTCAGCTTGATTCGAGCGGTTATCCTGTGTCTCCGGGGGGAACGGTGATTCGTCCTCCGCCGTTACCGCCGGCGGCAAGCTCTTCCTCGGCGACTTTGCTTGCAGGTGCGCCTGGGGTAGGAGGGAACTTAGGAACTTCGGGAGTGGTCTTGGAGTCTAATCGGCCAGAGGAACCCGCTAAGTACATATCGGAACTTCCTAAGTTGGTTCATGCTAGTTTGGCTGAGAGTGCGGTAGTTTGCGGGAACTGGTTGGCTCAGGTTCGGCAGATTTTTCAGGGATTGAGCCCGACGGGGGATGTATGGTTTGCAGCGGTAGAGTTAGCGGCTAGCCAGGGCTACAACCGTTGGCTGACGGCCGATCCTTTGGGCCGCTTAGCATTGGATCCGGGATCCATTGTGGCCGTATTTGACCAGGTTCGGTATCAGAGGGTTGAAAGTAGGGCCGTGAGTCTTTTGCTGGCTGCTCTCCCACCCAATGTTAAGGAGGATATCGTGATGAATAGGTGGTTGTCTGCTTCTGCTATTTTGTTTAGGGTATTGTGTCTTTACCAGCCGGGTGGTTCTTCGGAAAGGGCACACTTGCTAAGCCAACTAGTTACCCCAGAACCTTGTAAGACGTTTCCAGACACCGTGCGAATTTTGAGACGATGGCAGCAAAGCCTCCAGCGTGCGACGGAGGTAGGAGCAGCGCTCCCTGATGCTTCCCTTTTATTAAAGGGCATCGACGGGGCAACGAGCTCACTTCTGGCCAGTAGCCCGATGATTGCCTTCAGGGTTAACTCTTATCGTCACAATATTGCTCTGGACTACAATCCGACTACTGTGGGGGTGACCCAGTTGGTTAGGCTTCTTCAGGCTGAGAGTGAGGCGATGACCTTGATTGAAGCGCCGGGAAGTGATCGCCGTGCCAAGGCAGCAGCGCTGCAAACGGCCAAAGAGCCTCCGCCTGCAAAGGCTCCAACACCGGTTCCACCTCCGCCTGCCCCGGTAGTGGCCCCGGCCCCTACTGTAGCTGCGGTTGCTAGTGGTGGTGAGGTTAAGGGCAAGGGGAAAGGAAAGGGCGGAGATGGAACTCTTCCGAGCTGCCATAAGTTCAATGATGCATCCGGTTGTAGGCTTGGAGATTCTTGCATGTTTAAGCATGATCGGTCGAAGGCTAAGAAGGAGGGTAGGTGTTTAGCTTGCGGGCAGAAGAATCACTTTAGGCCTGATTGCCCTTTGGTTTCTCCCGAAAACCGGGTTGTGAGGGGTGATTCGGGGTCAGAAGGGTCGCCAAAGGCTCCGGGAAAGGGTGAAGCGAAGGCGAAGGCGAAGGCAAAGGCGGGTCTTCAGGCTAAGGGGGTTGTGGAGGATTCTGGGTCTAGGGATGCCGCAGGGGGTCAGTCGTCTTCAGGTTCCACATCTACTACCCCAGAGGCCCTTGTTGCCGAGGCTACGAAGTTGCTTAAGGGTGTAGCGTTGAGGGCGGTTCACGTAGACCCAGAGCTTGATTTGTCGTGGTTGCGAAGTGCCCTGACCAGCGCGTCAGATCCGAATTACTGCCTTATTGACAGTGGGGCAACCAACGCCCTTCGTCCTGCATCTGCGGGGGAATTGGAGGCATGCAAGGTTATCAAGGTGGACTTGGTATCGGGTACCACAGAGCTTAGGATCAATATCTACGGCACACTGCTTCATGGTGGTACTTGCCAGGTCATTCTTCCAGCCAGTTATTTGGTGGATCTAGGTTACACTATTTCGTGGAAGAAGAAGGGTTGTAGAGTGAAGCATGCTAAGCAGGGGACGCTTGAAGTGGTGGTCGTGAAGGGGTGCCCTCTCATCCCTAAGGAAGTTGGCCTTAAGCTTTTGCGGGATTATGAGGGGCGTAAGGCGGGTGAGCCGATTCTGAGCAAGGCTGAAGTTGGCGATCTTAGTGGGTCGTTGACAGCTTCAGAAGCTAGGAGTTGGCTTAGAGATAGGATCCGAGAGCGTTCGGGAGGAATGCTTACGGATGTGGATCAGCTTGTTTATCTTCGTGCAGCTTTTCCGGAAGTGCCGATGCGATTCCTTGCGAGGGCATGTGCTCCAGCTTTGGAGTCAGAAGGAACGGATTGGTCCGAGTTGCTCTGGAACCGACGTCTGAGACGCTCGGTATCGCGGGCTGATACCGGATCAGTTCTTGTGGCCGTGGAGCCATTTCATTACTCCTGGAAGGGATTTGGAAGGGTTTTAAGGGTTCCTAACTCTGAGAAGGGGTTGGGTTGTCGCCTTGTGTTTCAGACTTTGATGAAGTGGGCTCAGGTGGGTAAGTTAGGTGGTTTCGTGAAGGGAGCCGAGGGACGTGATCACTTGCAGCTTGGACCCGCTGTTGTGGACGAGGATGGACTGGTAAGGCTTCTGAGGTTGATGATGTTGTTTGCTGTAGCTCAGGCTTCTAGGGAGGGTTCTGAGGACAGCGGCCTCGAAGTTGGGACCTCTATCAGTCCAGAATCGTCGGCCTACAGGGCACCAGGTAGGGCACCGCAGAGCCGTTCAGATCAGGGTGTCGGAAAGGACACCCCGAAACTCAGCCAGATCTTTTTCACCTGTGAGCCAGTGGAATTCCAGATAGGGGGTTTAGGGTTACGGGAGGAAACGGGTAGGTTGAGTGGGGACTGGGCAGCGATTTGGAGGAATGCCTATGGTTTGAATGTGGCGGAGTTTGATCAGGGTTGTTTTGGGGCTTCCGGTGTGTTTGGTACGAGGTTGGTTACCTCGTCCTGGTATCTGTATGAGGTCTTGCACGCCGTTAGAGTGGATTCTAGAATGAAACCATGGTTGGAAGCACTTCAGAGAGAGGGTCTTGGCTTTAGGCTAGACTGCGCGGGGTGGGTAGGAACCTTGTTGGGGATTATCCAGAGGGCCTGGGTCATGTGGAAGTGGGAGCAGAGTAAGCAGGAGGAGGTGAACGAGAGGAGATTGATTTTAAGGAAGCTGTCTGAGGAGGAATCTTACAAGGCCCACGTTGCACATGATCATGTACCCTATAGAAAGGGTTGTCCTGTATGTGTTCAAGCCCAAGGCAGACAGCGAGCCCATTGGCGTAGTGGGTTTCCAGGTTTGCACTCCCTTAGTGTAGATGTGGCCGGACCGTTTATCTCGGGACAATCATGGGATGTGGAGTCCAGTGGACGGGATCGGGGGCAAGGGTATCGTTACTTTCTCGCGTTCTCTTATGCTATCCCTAACGGATATGTTCCGGTGGAGGTTGGGAGTGGGGATGGTGACGAGTATGAACCGTCGGAATGTGGGGAATTGATGCCTTTGGAGGCCTCAGACAAGGGAACTACTGGATTAGGTCCAGGGCCTGGTGTGGAGTTGGAGTCTATAGAGGAATTCTTTGCGTTACCTGGTGTGGGATCTGTGGGTGTCAATGCGGTGACCAGGCGCGTCCGGGGTAAGCGAGGGGAGGATGAAGGCCCGGTTTCCTCGGGGGAAGCAGAGGTTCCTTCAGGTCAGGAGGAAGGAGTTGCTGTTGGTATTCCGACGGCAAAGAAGGGACATCGTACCTTGTTTTTCGGGGTGCCCTTGAGATCGAAACAGGGGCGGGAAATTCTTCCACATGTTCAAGGAGTGATAAATCGTTTGGAATCGACTGGGTTTCCGGTTCAGCGCTACCACGCGGATAGGGCTAAGGAGCTTAGGACATCGGCTCTTATAGTTTGGTTAAAGAATAAAGCTATCCATGCTACCTGGACGGCGGGGGAGTCTCCGGCAGTAAACAGGGCGGAGTTGTCAGTTCAGCATTTAAAGGGCTTCGTGCGAAAATTGTTGTTTGCAGCCACGCTGGATAAGAAATATTGGCCGTTGGCGCTCGTGCACGCATCTACGCGGAACTGGATAGGATTCTGTGAGTCTGTCGGTGTTCCTCAGCCACCTCTTTTGCCTTTTGGAATGAAGGTTCAAGCTAGAAAAAGGGTTCGGACCGGATATCAGTTTCAATGGGAGCCGCGTACCGTTGAGGGCGTTTATTTGGGGCACGCGCCGAATACTCCGGGAGGGCATTTGGTGTTGGTGCCGCAGGATGGGGACTTTAAGGTGCTCTTGACTAACACGGTTTACCCTCAACGTGAGAGTAGTGCGGTAGTAAGGAAGCCCAAATACAGGTTGGTGGGCAAGCGCTCCCCAACCTTTGCGGTTCGGGTCGTAGCGGCTACGTCATTGTCTGACCTGGGCCAAGAAGCAGGGACCAGGTTTGCACCTGGGGGGGAGTCCCTTATGAATTTTGATAGTGAGTCGGATTCGGAATTTGAAAGGGCTCCGGGTGCCTGTTCTTGGGAGTTTGGGGATATGTGGGAAGCTGGTTCCGGGACGGGTGTTTTTCTAGAAACTTTCGAAAGCTTTGAAGAGCAGCAGCCTGGGAACCGGGAGAAGGACTACGACTCCTGTGAGACCCGTGGTGACTTTGAGGGCAGTCAACTGTGAGTTTGGTACTTGGGTTGAAGAGTATTTACAGAAGGGTTTGGTTTCGGATGGGAACTGTTTGGAGGTGTTGGAGAAAGGGTTGGGGAGTCTTTCGGTTGCTAAAAGGCCTATCATACGGGGTCAGGGACAGGCTGTGCTTTTGGGTTTTTATGGGGTAGGAGGATTTAAGGGGATCTCTAAAGCAGCTACAGAGAACCCGGAGGTAACGAGGTACTTGAATCAGTTTGTTAGGGCACAGAATCCAGACCATGTGTGGACCACTCTGTATGTCACTCGGAATACTACAATGCCGATTCACCGGGACTTAAGAAATGCTAAGGGGTTTAACATCTTGGTGCGCGCTGTAGGTGACTTCTCGGGAGGGGGTCTGTGGGTTGAAGGTGATCGTAATCAAGGTCCTGTTGTCAAGGAGGTTCCTGGGGGTTTTCGGAAGTTTGGAAGGGTGTTTGATGTCCGTTCCGAGCCAGCCGTGTTTTCAGGAGAAAGATGGCATGTTGCGGAAGAGTGGGTTGGCGCTAGTAGATGGGTGATTTCGGCGTTTACTCCTATGGGCGTGTCAGACGTTACGGTTCCTCAGTGGGATGCTTTAAGGGATTTGGGGTTTCCGGTTGACAAAGTCAAGGAACAGTTGGAGCAGGGTCTTTCGCTGAAGGCCTGTTCTACTGAAGATGCCGAGAGTCACACCATTGCTGTAAGTAATGTCGAGTGGGTAGTTGGATTACCTCTTCCGATTGTGGATGATGAGCTGGTTGAGGGTTTAGAAGGCCTTCATCAGTCGGTTGCTAGGCAATGTAAGCTCTTAGAGGGTGAACTTTGTGAAGCCCTTGAAGCCACGGAAGAGGTACTCGAGATTACCCGCCAGCTTAATCGTGTGGAATGCTACGGTGAGTGGTTGGAGCAGTGCTTGAGTTTGAGCCGCGGTAGTGGCGAGGTCGCTGTCAGAGCGTTGCAGTCTGAAGTGCCGTTGAATTCCGAAGAGCCTCTGCAAGATCAGTTCCTGCAGACCAGAACTGTAGGGCTAGCGGAGGCTAGGAAGGAACTGACCTTGTGGAAGGAAAAAGCACAGGATGAAGTGTATAGTTTAGAGACTACTAATCGTGCAGTGGATCGGATTTCGGTAAAGGATGTAGACCGCTGGGCCGCCGAGGGTATTAACGTAGTTCAGTTACCGGGTAAGGTGGTATTGACCAGGAAGTCGGGTACTGGTAAAAGAAGGTGTAGGGCGGTCTGCTGTGGAAATTACTTGCCAACCGAGAAGCTGGGACTCATGAAGGACGATTTGTATGCTTCCGGAGCGGAATCGCTTTCAGTTAAGGTAGCTCTTACTTTCGCAGCTGGGCGTTCGGGTTGGACTGGAGTCACGATTGATGTGAAGTCGGCATTTCTGTATGCGCCTATAAGAAGTGAATCCCAGGGGAACGAGGAGCGGATTGTTGTCAAACCCCCGGATTTCTTAGTGGAACTAGGGATTTTGGAAAGGAATGATAGGTGGTGGATCCGCAAGGCCCTATACGGGTTACCTACGTCCCCGCGGGACTGGGGCCGCTACAGAGACCAGGAATTCCGCAATTTCCACCTGCGGTGGAATGATGCTGATTATCACTTGGTACAAACGATGTCAGACGACGCGCTGTGGGTAGCACGCAAGGTGACGAAGATGGGGTACGGTGAGACAGAAGGTCTCCTGGTCGTGTACGTCGATGATCTACTGTTCCTAGCCCCGAAAGGGCTTGGGGAGGCTTTTGTGGCAGCTGTTCAGGAAAGGTGGAAGACATCTACGCCAGAATGGCTCTCTGGAAGGCCTTTGACGTTTTGCGGTATGGAACTTTCCCAGCTGGGCAGCGGATATCGTATGTGTCAAACTGCGTATGTACGTGAACTGTTGGGACGTTATTGTATCGAAGAGTCTGCGTCGACACCGATCACGCGATGGATAGAGCCGGAGGTGGGTTCTCCGCCCTCGGCGGAGGAAGTGAGAGAAGCGCAAGCGATAACGGGAGCCCTTCTGTGGTTGTCAACCCGGACTCGTCCAGATCTATCTTATGTGGTTTCGCGTTGCGGCCAGCAAGCTACGAAATGCCCTTGCCTAACAGTGAGTTTAGGGAGGCAGGCGTTAGCTTACCTGAAGGATACGATTGAGGTTGGAATTGATGTGCCTTTCGAAGTGGGTAGCTCTTTCTCTGATCATGGATTGTTGTCGCTCCCGCGGTCGGAGAAGGTTTTAGAACTTTACTCGGACGCGTCACACAGTCCACAAGGTGAGCGTAGCATGCAATCTATTTTTATATTATGGAAAGGAGTACCCTTGACTTGGGAAGCTAGCCGCCAACCGTTCGTAACGTTAAGCTCGGCTGAGGCCGAGCTCGTATGCATGGTGCACGGGGTGCAGGTGGCCGAGGCAGTTTTGCCCCTTGTTCAGGAGCTGGTCGAGAACGACGTAGTAATTTCTCTTTTAGGAGACAACGAAGCAGCGATTAGGGCATTCCACGCCACCCCTAGTGGGTGGCGAAACCGTCACCTGCGAATGCGAGCCCTAGCGGCTCGGGAAAGAGTTTCTGCTAATCTTCTAAAGGTTGCGCATCTGCCAGGACAGTTTCAAATTGCCGACTTAGGCACAAAGCCTTTATCCAGAGTGCGGATTATGCAGCTGTTAGAGCTCGCCAACGTACGGTGTCGGGAAGGTATAAGTGAGCCCGCTAGGAGTGCAAGGGTGCATAGTAGGTTGGGTTTGCCGAAACTGTTAGAGGGAGCCGAGTTAGCTGAAGCCTTGGCAGGTCTGGCGTTGCTTGCTGCACTACCCCAGGTGAAGGGGCAACCAAGTGGGGATCAACTTGAGGTTGGGGCTGGTTGGTTGGTTTGGGTCCTGGGTGCCGTTTTTACTGGGGTTGCGTTCTGCTGGGGATGGTGGTGGATTCATGGGACTGCCGGTTTTCCATGGATTGAGGTTTTTTGGGGCTGCGCTGCGGGAGATTCAGATGGTTTTGGCAATGAGCCAGGGCTGGAGGCCCAGGTAGAGGTTGCAGCAGAAGAGTCTCCGGCAGAGAGCTTTGGAGAGCCTCAATTGGGTAGTACTGTGAACGAGCCGCGTGAACCGGAGAGTGCTGTTGAGTCGTCGGCGCCGGGAGAAGCTGTAGCAGGTGATGTCCCAGAAGGCTCTGGGGATGAGTTTACGGAGGCAGAGTGGGAGCAAGCCCAAGCGAAATTGAGAAGCATGGAGCTGGCCACGGGGTTAACTTTTGTGCAGCGGGCAAGGCTTCGCAGGGCTCTAGCAGCAGGGGGCCTTATAGAAGTGCCTGTGTTTCAGCAAAGATATGGACCTTTACCGTCTTGGATGGTGGGCCCAGACGTCGGCCCAGTGGTTGGTCCAGACGAAGTAGTCAGCGCTTCGGGGTGTTTTGATTTAGCTAGGTTTTTGGAGGACCATGCTTTACAGATGATGAGTTTGTTGGGGCATGCTTCGCCTGAGGTCGTATGGATCCAAGTCTTGTCTGTTAGCTTTCAAAGAAGCCCTCAGATTCGGACGATTGGGAGGTTTCGGGATTCAGGTGCCCAGTCGGTGTTGCCTAGTGCAGGTGGAGGGCGAGTGGTGTTTCAGTTTAACCAGGTAGAGCATGAGAATGTGTGGACCCCAGTGGCGATGATTATGAATTCCGGGGTTCAGGTGAGCTCTTTTCTGATCGGGGGGAGCACAGAGCATCAGAACTCATGGGATTCACAGGTTCAGATCGGGGGGAGCACAGAGCCTCAGAACTCGTCAGATTCACAGGTTCAGATCGGGGGGAGCACAGAGCCGCAGAACTCGTGGGATTCACAGGTCCAGATCGGGGGGAGTACGGGGTATCAGGACCATCCTAGTCCGGTCGTTCAGTATGGAGGTAGCGCCAGTAGCACTGATCCTTGCCCTTTTGTAGGTCCTGTTTCTCAGGTAGGAGGGAGTTCTAGTAGTCATGGCTTTGCTAATCCTCAGGATTCATGGAGTTTTTGTTATGAAGATATCGCCTCTTCCTTGGAGGACTGTGAAGGGTTCCCGATGGTAGGGACCTGGACGAAGTTGCACTTTGTGGCTAGTCTGTTGTCTTCGCAAGGGGAGATCATCCTTTGGTTTCTAGGCTATAGGTCCAGAGCCTGGAGACTGCTAAGGGAGGTTTCGATGGGGGTTCGATACGCCATGACAGGATCGATAGCCGAAGTCCTCAAGAGGGGACCCTACTTTGTGATGTTCTCAGGGCCCCAATGGTGTGCAGCGGTGAAAGAGTTTATCCTCACTGGCTATCCGGTAGAGGAGGGTGAGCCTCCTGCTGAAGCCTTGGGACCTTTGTTTCCACTGGTAGTGTGGGCTCCGGGTGTACATGTTCATTATCTGTGGAGGGTTTTAGCGGTAGATGTGGGTCGTGTGCTGACGTGTCTTGGTGATAGGGTTCGAGAGTGGGCGTATCTTGGGTGTTTGGCTAGGGGATTTCGTAACCGGGTTCTCTATGCTTTGATTGTCTGGCTACGTAGAACTGGGATCCAAAGGGTTGCGGATGGACCGCAATCCATGGATGCTGCTGAAGCCTATATCCAAACTGGGGAGCGAGTATTTCCGTTTGAAGAGGTAGGAGTAGGCGAAGCGGAGGATGATCCTAGTTTAGATGAGAGACCCTTGGAACCTAGGAGGAATCTTGCTCCGGTGTTGCGCTTAGCTCCAATTGCACGAGAGTTTTTCGAGTCGTCAGAGTCTGAAAGTTCGGAAGAATCCACCACGGAACCATCGCGGACCTCTTCCGAAGGCCCGAGTGGCAGCAGTGGGAATGGTTCTAGGAGGGCTCAATTTGGGGTTCCGGGACCTAGGTATGAGGTTCGTGATGGGGTATTGGCATGCCCGTATGGAGATGATGTAGTGGTGTTGCCACTGCCGGGTTGGAGTGCTGCAGAGGTAGGCGACTTGGTTCAGGGGCTTAATGTTGACGGAGAAGAAGCGGCTCAGATAGGGGTGCCGGAGGCTTGCACCGGGATCGGGGATAACTCGTTATCCGAAGTGCCGGCCCCTGAGCGAAGATGGAAGATTGCCTGGGTTCTTGGTTGCGAAATCTGGAGGCCCCGAAGGTCCCTTGCCCTGTTGGGATTGCTTGTAGTTTGGATTCTCTGGAGCTTCCTTCGGACGGCAGTAGCAGGGAAGATTGAGCCTCGAGGACCTTTCGAAGCGCAGTGTTTGCCTCCACCTGTAAGCTCAGCTTTGCAAGTCCGCTCGGAAACATCAGATGTGGTGAACCCGGAGGTGGAAATTGATTATGGGTGTGATGGTGGTGTACTCTGGGAGGTAAGTAAGGGTGTCTTGCTTGTGCTGACTTGGGAAGTCTTTCGACGTTTGACCGGTAGGATCTGGAGGACTCGAGGAGTCCCTTGTGGGTCTCAAACCGAGCCTGATGGTATCATTCTGATGCCGTTGGGTCCTGGAGTTAGGTGCCGAGGCCGTATTTTATTCTGCCTCTGGCATGCTGGCTTTAAAGTCGATATTGAGTTGTATTCGGAGCGGATTCAGTCGGAGTTCCACAGTTTGGTTGGGACTTATTTAGCTCGGGTCGAGGATGGAGGTGTTTCCGAAGAGGACTCTGATTGAATCTGGGTTCGAAGGGCCAAGTCGGGACAAGCATCGGCATTCCCTGTGGAGAGACGCCGATGATTTCCTATAGGATGGAAACAGCCTTGAGGGGCAGGGGAGTTACATAGCTGCTTCCCCCCAGTCAGTAGCACTGGTTTTTATAGTCTAGGGTCATTAAATGATTCTTCTGGATAGGGATATGCCAGTGTGATTCCTTGCCCAAAGTTGTTAGTGAGGACACCGGTAGCCTGTAAGTTCAGTAACCTCTAAGAGGTTGTCCCGGTACAGAGGGGACATTCGGAATGTGGCTACGAGGACGGCTTTTGTCCAGGAGGCCAATCGCGAAGGGTGGGTACAGTTGGGTGTTCCTCTAGCCTTAGGCTGATGTATTTTCCTGTTGACCACTCCATAGGTGTTTCCCTAAGCTGTGGAAGCTTAGGCGAAAGGGGGAGTGCGTGAGGTTCTACCCTTTGCCTTCTACCACTCTGAACCGCGAGCCTGCTTTTCTGCTCGAAATTGAAAAAGAGACAATCTCGGTGATCCAACATTCCTTGAAGCTAGGCTCCTGGATATAAGTTTGCATCATCTCTAAGTAGGTGTCATCTGATTCTTGGGTTATCTTCACGTACTAAACCCTAAACCCTGCCCAAAGGACTCCAAAGAGAGGGGCCGAGAGGAGTTAGAGGGAGTTATGAGTTATGATAGGGAGTTATGGGGGCTGGAGGCCTGGGGCGCTTGGGGGTTTGGGGGGCTTTTTCGGGGCGGTTTTTGAGGGCTTTGCTATGCCGGAATGGCCCAATGCATCCCCTTAAGGCGCGGAACTGGATGCTTGCGTGGCCGGGTGTTGCTCTGTTGACGCGTTCTTGTCAAAAGTCAGGAGCACAAGAAGGAAGACCGGTTTCGGTAGCTTAAGTTCGAGAAACCCTTGTAAGGCCATGGCAGCAGCTAAAGACAGATTTTTTGGAAAACTCCCCACCTTTCACCACGCAGACGACCTCGGAAGCGAGTTCTGGGAGGTGCTTGCAAGGCCCCCCACCCCCTCTGCTCTGCAAGAGGTGCTCTTGTAACACTGTAAGGCACTGTAAGGATGGATAGAAACCCGAGGTCGAAACTCGGGTTCAGGGTTTAGGGTTCAGGGTTTTCAGGGTTTAGGGGTTCAGGCGTTTTAGGCTTTAGGGAAACTCTCATCCTTCCGTAGGCCACACAGCAAACGGACGCTGCTTTCGGCCAAGGGGACCTTCAGGTTGCTTCCGGACACGCTGATGTCGCTCCTTTGCTCGCTTTGCGGGGCCCTTTGTGGCTTCTGGCTTCGTGGGCTGGTAATGTTCAGGGCCTTAATAATTGGAATAGGTTTATTTTTTTTGGGGGGGGGGCTCCTTATTATAATTATAGTATAAGATACCCCCAAACCCTATTCTAACTATTAAGGCCCCTATATTAGTCTTAAGGTTGGGTATCTTGGGGCTTCGATCTGAGATCGGGGGCTTCAGGCTCGTCTGTGCTGTGGGCTCCGATTGAAGGGTACAGCACATTGTGGGTTTAGGGTTTAGGGTTTAAGGTTTAGGGTTTAGGGTTTAGGGTTTAGGGGAAAGACGAACCGCACAAGCCGCCAGGCCTGATCCTCGCCGGGAGATCTTGCAAGTCAAAGTGGTTGATTACTACAGGCTCTGAACCAATAGGGATCGGGTGTTGGGGGTAAATCAAAGCCCACATGAAACAAAAATTCTCCACCAAGTCTCTTGGGGCTGCTGTCGCAGTCGCAGTTGTTGGACAGGAGGAGTCTGCATGTAAGATCGAAGACCTGGGGAAGTTCAACATTGACCCTGAGGGAGCTTCCTCGAAATATACTTGGGGTTTCCTAATGAAGGGACCTTGAACAAAGGACTATTGATCAGACGGACCAAACACATGGGCCGCAAGGAAGATTCCTCGAAATCGACTGAGGGTTTCGTATCGGAACACAGGTTTAAGGCTGACCAGAGAAGCCGTATCTCTTCCCCTCCATGGCTCGAGTTCTGACGCTTCAAAGCGGGCAAACGTGGCATCGCTGGGAGAAGGGGGCCTGGTGATCCCAGTGTCTAGATGTGAAACCAACCAATGCGGTCGCTGAGGTTTAGGGTTTAGGGTTTAGGGGTTTATCGGCCCAAGCAGTTCTACAGATTCTCACCCCCGACCCAGGCCCTTCCCCAAAAACTGACGCTTCGTCGCGCGCCTGCTCGAGACAGGCCAAGAAGTCCGCAATCCTGGGAGAGGCGGCAGGCGGCCAGCTGAACTTTGCGAAAGGGGTCCCGGTTCTGAAAGTGCTCGGCTCAGCTAGACTGCATGTGACAGTTGCGTGAGCGAGGGATAATATTCAGAGTGCTCGGATTTCCAAGTAGCTGTGCTCGGGCTAGCAAAATGGCGTCCGCATGCTCCTTCTAAACCTAAACCCTAAACCCTAAACCCCCAAACCCTAAACTGCTAAACCCTAACCTAAACCTAAACCCTAAACCTTAAACCCCTAAACCCCTAAACCCCTAAACTGCTAAAGCCTAAACCCTAAACCCT
>CAJNJA010007686.1:0-42588 GCA_905231915.1 Symbiodinium necroappetens
CAACAGAGAAAGTAAAGCTGTCTGAAGCACTGCTGTTGATGCGCAATGTTTTCCACGAATGCAACTCTGACATGTATTCCCGCCTCCAACTTGAAAGACAAATGTCTGCATCGGATTGACGCAAATGAGCAATTGTCATAATCATCATCATCATAGTCAACTGACACATAAATCCGAGAGGGCCATAAAATCTGTTGGAAGGAGCAGCCTGTTCCTGGAAAGCAGAAGCTTGTTCCTCTGAGAAGCTGGTGGGCAGAACTGGTAGAACCGACTGTCAGAATTTGTGTGCGGATGTCGAGCTCATTGAAAGCAGTTACATCACACAGCATCGGGAGAGAGAGCGAGAGAGAGAGAGAGTAGCATCCACCCAACTGTGGAGCCGGCATGGAAAAGGTCACTGCCCGCCAGAAGCTCGTCAAGATCGAATGCCTTGCCACTGATAAGAATGGACTCAGCCGACAGACATGGCAACAACCAATGTCAATCGCTGCATTATGTTGCATCCTCGTCTCGAATTCGAAAACCCTACACACGGAGCACTTCGGGACGAGCGTCCACGGACGCAGATACTCAGATTCACCGAGTCATGTCAAGTCGGCAAAGAGTGGTCGTGGCAGACTTAAATCAATGCTTAGATCCAACTCTCCCGTATTTCCCGGCCTGCCTGCGCGGCTTGGATGCTCCGTGGCTGCTCCTCTTCTTCTCTCGCCTTCCGCATTTTCTTCTCCTTCTCCTTCTTCCTTTTCTTTCCATGCTTGTCCTTCTTATCCTTCTTGCTCCTCTCCTTCCTCTTGTCGCCCGTCTTTGGGGTCCCGTCTTGCAGCCTGGAGGCTGCCGTTGATGGCTCTATTTCTTGTGATCCCTCCTCCACCTCGGGCACCTCACATACTTCGGAGGTGGAAACCGCTGGCCCTTAGAGAGCAAGACTCTAGACTCTAGAAGCACGGCGACGCTCCATTCACTGCGGCACACACTGTTTGTGTTCCCGGCGTTCCCGGAGTGTACACGCCCTGATTTAGGCATTAATTTGATCCAAGCATCCCGGATCAGGCCCAGAAGTCTCCGCCTGGATCCGTGAGGGATTTGCTTAGTGGCGCCCAAACAAGACATGGAGATGATGATGATGATCTCATCAGGGCTTTGTCCAGTGCCACTCACCAGCGTGCTAATGCTAAGCCTCAGTTAGAATAGTGGGACATGAAGGCTTCTTGAAAAGAACGACCTACACACTCAAAGAAAGGCAGTCAAAGGCACACAGCGACAGACAAACACGCACGCACACAACACCTGCCCGGGCCCAAACCAACAGAGTCCGCACGCCAGCTCTTAAATCACCTACGCACTCATCCGCACGCAGCGATGTGGCTGTCAACGCTTGATTACAGCATCTTTGTGCAGAGGATACATTTCAGGCAACCCTTGCCTGGAGCGGTCGCGATGCAGAAGATGCCTCCTGACCTGTGGTCTCAGCTAGCCGTGCCGGCACTGCAATTCTGAATGCATCCGACAAGGATCGATATGCGATAAACTGCCAAAGACTAGTTTGGCATGAAGCCTTCTCACTTCAACTGGCCGCAAATCCTTCGCCTTCGACATCCAGCTGGTGCTTCGAGGCAGCACTTCTCTGCTACCCCGTTGATTGAGTGGAACGCTTGTCTTTCCATCCTTCTATCCCTGATGCTCGTTCTCCCACAGGTTTATGCACACGAAAAGCAGCCATTTCGCGAACACTCCAAAACGTGCGGCACTGCAAAGGCACCTCTTTCAGTTTCTACAGTTTGCATGCCATATGAAGTCAGTTGTGAGATCTCGTCAAGATTTGGATTGCCCTGTATCCACAGCAAATTGGGAGGTGATCGGATGATTGAGGGTTGCGCCTTTGAAGTCTCGACGAAAGGCCTGATACGTGGAGTACTTACTTTCCGCACTGTCACCCGGGAGAGCTGCAGACACGGGAGGCCTCTCCATGCTATACTTGCTTGAACGTCTTTTGCTCTGTGGGCCTTGCAGATCCCACAGCTTCTGGATCCGGAGGACTTAGGCTAACGCCAGCCGATGCAACACATCAGCATGCAGCCGCTGGAACAGTCCAGTTGAGTCTAGTTTGTTAGAGTGCGCTCATCATTGACAAGAGTCACGTACGCCGTTGCGGCACACAGTCTAACGATATGCATCAGACTCTAGCTGGCGGTCCATGCTACCCAGCAGACTGCATGTACCTGTGAACTTTGGATCCACACATCATGTATCGACATATATCGTCACGCACTGCTGCAGTCACATGGAGCTATGGTGCAATGCGTGGCTGGTCCGCTAGTCACCGAATGACCCGAATGACGTTCAGTGACCTGCGACTGGTCGGACTCGGGGCATCTGCTCCGCTCGCAGGCATCAGCACAGGCTGGGGCGCACAGGGCGCCGCTTCATCTCAGCATCTTCCATAACGAAATGATTCTGATGCGCGGAGTGTGCCATCTGCAGATCTCACATACTGGTAGTCTGCCACACTGAAACCATGTAGCATGCTGCGATATGTTCCGATGTGAAATCTTCGAGCCATGATGAGCCGGGTCACTGCCTTGCCTGACACAAAGCATCGACGAACAGCACACCTGGTTGATAAACTGCCGGATATTTTAGTGCATCATGGTCAGGCCATGTGCGCAGCCACGGATGCGCTGAAGTGGTCTGGTAAATCGAAACACGCATGTCCAGACGAATATCAGGTGCCGCTGTGCCGTACACGAAGCGACGGGACTACCTACAAGAGCCCTTCGGAGCTGGACCTGTTGGAAGACGAGCGCCAAAACGAGGTGCCTGTTTCCCTAATGAGGTTGTGAGGACGAATACCTCCCCAAAACACGGTTTTTGAGAAGTGCATACATATGTGCACTTCAACTGTACGCGGATTGTGCTAACCAGAATTATCATCTGCAGACAGGTCTCGCCGTGCAGCACTCCAGAGGAACATGCAGATGCAGTCTTTCGGACATGCTTGCATCTCGAGCTCCAGGGCCGGACGGCTGTCTCCACAGCAGATGCAGCGAGTTCTGCAAGGTGAGATGGTGAGACGTGGGTGACACTTTCTCTAGAGGATCCTTGCAGACTGCTTGGACTTGTGCAATGATGAGTGACTGAGTAACAGTGAATTGCAAGGACACCGGCCGTCAACTAGCCAGTTGAAGTCGTGTGACTCTCCAGTCCTTAGGTCAAGCAGTTAGCAACAACACGTCCATCAACTCTGAGCCACAGGGATCGAGCCCGTTGGGGGTGCGATTCTCGTGGCAAACGTTTTCGGAAGCTGATTTTCGCCTCGAAGTAACACTGCCACCAGGCACTGCGATCGGACATGTCAGTCTCGCGTTTCTCGGAACACTTGCGTGTTTCGACATGCTTGGCAGTTTCGTATCTCAAAAGGTGGCAGGCAGTTGTCATCTGCATGATTGTCGTTGCTTCTGTCGGGGCAGGTTGCAAATCACACCGGAAACCGGCCACCAAAACCACAAGGGGTAATGGGTGTCAATGTACTGATCGGTGTGACAGCTGCTTCTGCACAAGGGAGAACCCCGCGAAGGAACCACACCAAAGGCAGGTGACCGCACAGGGACGGGGGCACAACCCACGAGGGGTAAAGGAGGCTCTAGCGTCAATCAACACAAAAGGACGGATAATCGGAGGCCAACACACAGAACCCAGACATCCCCATCATCAAACCTGAAAGCCTGGCCTGTAGAACGCATCGGGCACACCATTTTGGTGAAAACTGGGCAGGGCAAAGCCTGCCTGCACCTCTGACTGCCAGCGCCTGCAAAATTCACACTTCACGTTCCATGAGGCGCACACTGGACTCGTCCAGGGCTGTTCCCAGTACAGCTTCGGCCACATGTGCAGCATCAGGCCTCAAATTGCAGTGTGCGAGGGATTTGGGCTTTAAATCCCCGAACATGAAAAGTTGCAGGCTGCAAACTACGACAAACGAAAAACCGTTCGAGGGGGACACTGGCAGTGCTACAGTCATATGGCACCACTGCCGGGATTAGGTCTGCATGGGATTTGTGTGCCACCAGTTTCGACATCTCTCAATTGTCACGAGTTCATGCATGATCACACTAGTTGCAGGAAGGTCAGTAGAGTGAATGAGGCCGAGGGCATACTAAAGTTGTACGACACCCACAGTTACCTCCAGGCACGAGGAACCCCGATTGAAGTGCTGCTTACATCAGTGAGTTGGCAACACCTCAAGCTGCTGAAAGAAAGTCCTGTCGCATCTAACCCTAAGGCTCTAAGGGCGTGTCCGTCGTGAAGCCAAAGGTCCGCTTAGAGTAAAGTCGACCTGCACAGGGTGACCGGGGCCCACAGAGCCCATGGCGTGCAGAGGCACGCAGCATGCAAGCAGAAGGAGCCATCAAGGCTCATAAAATACCTCGATCTTCTGCCCGGCTGCATGCAGAGCGAAGACAGGATACCTTTGACATGACCGTGAATCGCGAAACCAAGCTCACCGAACTAAAAGGCTAAAAAGCCCAGCCATGGCGATGGGCACGCTGAGAGTCATATCTAGGCCCAGAGCAGCACCGGCATCCGCTCAAGCGCATCATCTCTGAGCGTGCAGGATCCAATGGACCTTGACTGGCATCTACTCCCGACATCTGCTGGCCTCTGGTGGTCCCTGCACAGGCACTGTACCACGGCAAACCAGCTGTGTTCCAAGCGCCCGGTTGATGTAGAAATGCGTCATTCTGGTTTGGATGTCATGCCTAACTCCTTAGCTTTTGCCAGGTGTTTCAATAAGCTCAAAGCACACAGAAGCTGCTGCATGTGAATCTGAGTCTATAACCCAGGGTCATGCCATCCACGAACTGAATCCTTGCAATCAGTCACAAGTCAGTCAAATGAACCGCGGCTGAGGTTTGGCAACTGATCGACTCCGATCTGCAGATGTTGGAACTGAGGGTTCCGCTTTTCCTGGCAGTTGTTGGCATCCACCACATCACCGATTAATCCTATGTTGCTGTTGTACCTCAGCTGGGAAGCTGCAGCAGAGCAATGATGGGAGCTTTGCTCAGATTCCGGCAAGAACGCATCTTTGATGCGCACACTGTGTACCTTGCGCCATACGGACTCTGTGTCGCACTTTCGTATTGGCCCCACTTCCTGCCTCAGGCCCCGATGGAATGTGCCCGCACAGGCCAATAGCAAGTCGATCCGTTGTCCTTGCTTCAATTGAGCTAATGATGCACCTTGTAACGTATTGCCACTCATTGCCCGCACGCGCAACGCTTGCAAGCAACACTCCATCCGCTGGGAAAAGTGCCGAGGCGTATCTCCTTCTAGCATGGTCTAGCTGCACGGGCCCCCGAGCAAACCGAGCACGGCGTGTAAGTTCTCTTGTAGAGAAGGCTTAGGCTGCTTCTCGCCGCAGCTCGAGTCTTTCCGCTTTGAGTGTGCGGCGGATCAGGGTTTTTGAGGATCCTCACCTCGAAAAAGGAGTTGCCTGTCCCAGGCCCATCATTTTGACAGGAACAGCACTGTCGGCCTGGCCCACCTGGCCTGACATCTTCAAGGGATGTTCGGCTGAGATGACTTGCCAACCGGCATGAGTTGCCTGCGACATGCGTACGCAACTGCATGCTTTGCTGCTTTGCTCTTGGCGAAGACCGCAGCTGCAAGGAACAAGCTGCACGGAACAAATTGCAAAATAAACGCATATCTCATATCCTGGCGTCGCCTCCACAACGTTGCCTCGCCTCGCTGTCGGCAAGTTGGGCTCTGCGAGACTAGGTTTTGGAAAATTGTCGAATTGCAGGAAAAAGATGAAAGTTGTACACTCTCCAACTCAGGCCAAGAATCACTTTCAGAGATGTGGCGTGCTGGAGCTTGATGCAATTGCCGCCTAAGTGAGTCACTCGGACATGCTGCGAACCCAGAAACATTACCCGGTTGATTTGGTCGATGCCTGCTGCGACTAGAAAATGAGTTTAAAGACTTGACGTGGCCGGTCTCGATATGTCTCGAGAGCTGACAAGCCGTAGTTCAAGGGAAGCTATGATGTATGAAACCCACACAATCAATGACATTGATCATGGATGTCCATGTTCAGGTGAGTCGAAACCGCCGGTTTCGAACGTCTGCTGTCTTCAATTGTTCACTTCCTACGAACGGTGAGACCCCAACACGCGATAAATCGATGCAATGTCCGGCGGAAAATAACATGCCGCAGGGAAACAGCTATGTGGATGTACAGTAGGCAGCCTTCGCAGCTCGTCCTGCAAAGCCACGAAGCTGCTCGTTTTCCCAGCAGCGACACGTTTCGGATCAGTGGCCAGGCACGCTTGGTACTTCTCGCGAAGAGCATGTGAAGGGACTGCTGAAACTGCGACACACACACACAAGGAATACGCACAACCGCCGGGAACTTGTGTAAAGGATGGCCTATGTTCGCCTTGGCCCTATCCGAAGCAGCTAGTAACGATTAGAGTTTTCTACAAGGATGGCTTGTTTCCCGACCTCTTGATCACCTCCCCAACGACCCACCCTCCCTACCTCATCGGAGCCCCCCGCCCCAAACCAGCTCCAAGGTCTGCAGGCGAAGTTTGGTGGAAAAATGCCTCCCCACCCCTCACCCTGCCCTTGTCCCCGCGGTTGCCCCACAATCCAGTCGGAGTGGGTAGTTTCCTAATGGCCAGCACTAGTCTGCGACTGTTGCTTTTGTACAGCTAGGTGCAGGCTGCTGAAACCACTTGAGCCCATATGAGACGGAGTACACGTCTATGACTGATGCAGCTCCGAAACACAAGGGTGTCGATTTGCCGACTCGCCAACAGTCATTGCAGGTAAGGTAAGAAGACAGAAGGCAAATGCATGCTCCCTGCATCTGAATACGGTATGTAATATTCGGCAGAGGAACAAGAAAGTTTAATTTACCCTCCCATGCTGGCTTGCCCAAATCATATGCCAGTATCGTCAAGTCCAAGCTACGGTAAACGTGGAGTGATGTGCTTGTAAAAGCTCTTGAACATACGGACGGCTACTTCTGGAGCACTATCAATATGGTCGTGGCGTGCAAGTTTGGCCTGCTCTGCAAGCGCAATAAGCCGGCACAGTGCCGATTTTATCTTGCTGACACTTAGGTTGGAGTACCTAACTCTTCCAAAGTGCTGTGAAAACATCAGTTTGTGCATTTATCCCTCAAGGAACAAGAACAAGCTTCAAACAAAAACTCAACCTTGTATTGCTCGAACTGCTCTTGACATGGGTTGTGGAGGACGTGCGGTATTCTGCAGCATCTTGGCAGAGTTACCTGTAGTTCTGCAGTGTTGAGTTAAGTGATAGTGAACTGTGGAGAGAATGAGAATAGGAAGATGCTCACTATGCCCCATTACCGCCGACATGCACATTGAAAACCGCGCCAAACCTGCCGCCCAGAACTGTTCAGATGCTGTCTCATGACATGGCCCATCACCAGAACCCCGCACCGCCTGATTCATGTTAACGACAGCATGCCATGCAACTGTGCAAGATTTTGTCAGTGGACACCACGGCCCTTGTCGGGGTTGGACAGCAATGTCAAACAGCATGGGTGCTTGATGTTTATTCGGTCTCCCTGACTACTTGAACTGGTGCAAGATTTCCTCCATCAGCAGCCTCTCTCTCAGACCCTGCCAAGCACATAGAGAGCTGCCGCATGGAAACTGCGTAAGCGCAGTGCAAATGAACTGCCGCAGGTTCAGGGCTTCAGCCAACAAGTCCTCGGTGGCTCTTCGAACATGCGGAAACCACTTAAGGTATGGTCAAGGTCGTGTCGCTCGGCGACGGTTCCAATAGTAGCTAGCCACTCGGACATACGAGCAAGAATGTATGCTGGGACAGGTGCCATATTCAGCTGCTGGCTTTCTGGCCTGCGTTTGGATGACGAGGCCCACCGTGCAGGATCCGCGCACATCGAGACTGAGAAACACAACAAAGGCTCGGGATCCGGCACTCGCGGAACCGGCATGTCAGGCTTGTCCTGAAATCTGAACCAGCGTCCCTGACTTAGTGACTTACTTGCGCACCAACATGGACGCATGGCGAAGCCCTCCAGGCTTCTTCGTGGTGCAGCCTCCAGCTGTCGAAGCCAGTCCACAATGATGCCGAAGCAGACAGGATTGAAGTCCAAGAAGTATCTGCCCTGACGAGAACTTTCAGCGCCATGTCTGACGATCAGTGTCCGCTATTTCGGGCGATGTTCACCAGGCCTCGTCGTCGCGGGGTACACTCTGCACATAGGCATCGCTGAACATATGATTCAAGTAACTTCCTCAAGGTGGGGAACCATGAAGGCAACAAGACAAGCTCGCAAGACATGCTGGGGCCTTCGATGTGACACAGAGCCCGCTTTGGAAGGAAGAGCAGCTCACCAGAGCAGTTTATTTCGAGGACCTGCCGCTCACAACTGAAGCTGCTCGCGGACAGTCTGCGGGAGAAACAGCAACTGCCATAGCTGGTTGGTAATACGGAGCTTGCGAAGACATGAATACTGAACAGTCATGACGTGACAGCAACACTCTCGTCAGACGCACACATAGCGGGGAGGCCTCACGGGAAGCTCCAGGGAGGATACTCATCCGCTCCCGCAGCCGATCCAGGCGCTTCCACTCGTTTTCGATCTCAGGGACTGATGATACCAAACTAGGTCTGCAGCGCAAGGCGCAATCCGACAAGTATGCGGCTGATGTCCAAACGTTTTAGGCTGAAAAATGCAGGTCAACCACTTTTCCACTCTACACATTCCAGAACTCCACATGCTCTGTGGCATCAGCGCGGAGAGGCCCTGAAGTCTCCCCTTGCTCTTTCTGATTCCTGTTGCCCCAGCTGTTTCCGAATGCATCGCGAACCTTCGCTGTGTTGACGCGAGAACATCACTATACTACTCACCAAGCAGGTCCTCTTGCACCCCGTGCTCCTTAAAACCGCTCAGGAAATTAAACAACACACACACACACATTCATCATGTTCCCGTAGTCTCACCTTCAGGACATACTTTTTTATGTACCATGCAGCGGTCCGAGCGCAACACCTTTGATCGCTCTGACCGGCACCACTCCTGTCAACTGCAAGCAGCTGCAAGTAGCTCTTGTCTGCGCCTTCTCTGAAAGTCTGTTGTCCATTTTGCCTTCTTAAGGTCCCTCCCGGCCTCGGTGTCCAGCTTCAGCCGGGCCAGGTCGTCTGAGGTCGCCTGCTGCTCCTGAGTGCTTTCGTGACTCTACTTGGGGAGATTCACGGATGTTCACGGACCTCTGGCCTCCTCTATTTGCGACCACGTGGTTCGCATCTTCTCACGCTCCGCTTCGATCGAGGCTATCAAGCGCCTGATGTTGAGACGGCGGAGACAGGCTGCCGCAAGAACCCGTGTCGCCCGTTGGCTTCAGCGTTGAACGCGCATGTAGATTAAAAATATGCAGCGAAACCACCAACAAAACGTCCCAGAGGTGAAGATCTACCCATTGACCATGGCATCCGACTGTTTACCGCAGGAATTCGATCGAGATCTTGAAAGGGTAGGATTGTGGCCTGGGCCTGGCGGCCTGTCCCCGGCCATGTTGCTGGATGCATTCGACTGGTCGCCTTCACCCTGTCCGAAGTCCTTCAGTTCTGGTCCCTCGTGCTCAAAAAGCAGCGATCAGCTGCTGCCTGGAAATTGATCCGCTTGTTCTTAGTTCCCCAAGGGGAACACTTGAAACATGCCGCTGTGTACTTTGCGAGACTCATCCTGGGACCTGAGACTCGCTCCCTTTGCTGTGGGATGTGCTTCAATGACCGGCGGGCACGGTTATCACAGCACGTCTACTTCCTCCGATTCCTTCCACCGGGCGGGTCGGAGAGCGCAGAGCCAAAACAATCTCATGTACTTTCCCTCGATCAGACCGCGACTACGAGCCAGAGTGGTTTCTTGTTCAGGACAGGGGAGGGGTCGATGATGCCAATGTCAATGTCTGCGATACCTGCAATGAATAATCAATTATTCAAAACTCCACACAGGAGAAGACCAGAGAAAACGCCGGGGCAAACGCTGCAAGTTGCAATGCAACATAGCTAAACAACACCACAACACTTCCCAATCTCCCCAAGTGAAGCGATTGTGTGGCTTTGTTGGAGGCGGCTAGAGCGGAGGCAGGATCGAACATGCAATCCACGTCTTCCATGCATGCTGCCCGCCTGAATGACGACTCGATCAGCGCTTCATTTTCAGTAATCTGTCACCACGGTTGCGATTGTAAAGACAAGTACAGTGACTAAGTTACTTATCGGTGTGCTCCGCGTCCAGAAATTCCATGCAACAAGTACAGTCATGTCAGTTTGCTCGCTGCTTGTTTTGGCAAGCTGAAGATTGACGGCTGCAGAGGGACACAATGGCACAACAAACAAGGCGGCATGGCCCTCTGCTGCTGCGAGGCCGCGACGTCCATGGTGCGCTTGGGCTTCACAGCCGCAGGCTGTGTCTACAGAATCCACAAACTAGATAGATCATCGTCATGTTCAATGCAGTGGATCTGTTTGTCTGCTTGCAAAGGTGCTTGTCCGCTGCACGCAATATGCTTTCATCTGACAAATGGAGCTGTTGATGCTTGAAGGAAAACACTGTCACGATACATTGACCTGGTCATGCAAACAATCACCTGTGACTCTTCCCATTAGGCCCTACCGGGCCCTACCGTGCTACAAGTATCCGTCTTTTAGTCTTTTAACTCTTGACGCTGAGGCTGGAGATGGTCAAAGGAGGTGCTGTCTTGCTGCCCGTCTAGATTGCCCTCTGGTGTAGTGCAACTCTCCGCTGCCACCCTCCGCACGTGATCCCTGAACCTTGCTGATTGCTGAGAATTACTGTCCACCATCTTCGCATACATGAACCGCTCAGGATTCGCATCGCGATCCGAGATGTGGCGATTTGATGCAGTGACTTCGATCCTGGACTGTCCTAAGTTCTTGAGGGGGCTTTGCGATCGGCTTTGCTTGGTGCGGCAATGACGGCCAACGTGGGTCAGCCTTGCATAATCTTGTTTCAGGCTTGTGTTAATTTACTTTCCTGTCTTGCCGGGCAGTCGAAACGCTGTCTGGGCTCATTGCATTTACGCTCTCCGCAAGTTGCCTGCTCTCAAGGTAGCAGTGGTGCCTGCCTTGTGCATAGAGGGTTTTGCTAGCCTTCGTACCGGCTTTGGCATCAGATCACAGCCTGGACATGAAGGCTGACACGGTGGAGTGCGCTGCCTAGTCCGGTGCTGGGCTTTCGAGAGAATCTTTTCTCCTCTTGTTTGCACGAGGTGTGGGAACAAGGTTGCCCTGGGAGGAGGCTCATGTCTGTTGGCCTCCAAAGGACGAGGAGCTGAAGTCCAGGCTGGACTGCAGCCTGGAAATCAGCTTTTCGTTTGTCCCCTCCAAACCCCAACCCGGCCAGATGAGCCGCACATCGCCACCGAAGGAGCACGGAACAGCTGTAGGCACGGGCCGTCGCCACGAGGCCGGTGTGCAGATTCGTCGAGGCCTGGAACCTTCTCTTCTCCCTTTCCTTCTCTTTCCCTCCTATTCCCTCCTTCTTGGCCGCTCCATGATACCTTTGTCTAGAGCAGGCTGCAATCCTTGTGTCCTTTACAGTCAGCGGTAAGATTCGATCTACTCGGTACTACTTGAATCTGACTGGGGAGGCAGATCACTGCTCTGCCTGCATCTTCTCAAAGGCTGCGGCATGGCGCTGGGCGGCTTCGGCAACTGCCTCTGCAGAAGGGGAAGGCGGGTTGGCTTCCTTGACATATGTCTTGGATAGGTGCTACAGTTACAGTAAGCCTCCAAATGCTTTAGCACGGCCTTCGGTTCATTCCCGAGCAGTCGCTCAACGACATGCCCATCACGCAAGACCAGGAAATATGGAACAGCATCCACGCCTCACGGGCAAAGCACTGGAGACTGCTAAGTGACAAAAAGGATGTTGTAAACTAGATTCACCATTGAGGATGCAGCGGAATTCACGAGCAGCCTCAGGAATGTCAGTGACATCCACCTGCACCTGGAGCCATCCACGGGGAACGCACGTCTTGGGGTTGTGGTAGGAAACTTCTACACTCGACTGAGATTTGAACCATTTTCAGAAAGCGTCCTTCGAATTTCTCGCTTATGTCCTGCCAAAGAGCATTTGGTGAATGCACTGAGCGACTGGGCCGAACTGCTCCTCCAAGTGAGGCGCGAGCATTCTGCCTGAGCACCCGTCACCCGCGGGTTGTGCTTCACGGATGAAAACCCGCTCACAGCTCTCAGTCGCGAAATGCTTGTCCAATGGCACCTGTTACTAAACGCGCGACTGCGACACCATGGTTCTTGAGTGCTCTTGGCGCTATTTAGTTGCCAGTATACCGCTGTCGTCAACATTCGTCAGCCTGGCCATGAGCTGCTGCTTGTCGTTACGACTCCGGCCATGCCTAGAATGGCCTAGATGGCTCACAAGTACAGCAAGTCGCCTACCGGCTACTGTCTTTTGCCCAGTCCTGACCTGCTGTTGCGGAATCCACTGGCCATGATTGCAAACATCAAGGAGCTTGTGTTGCGTGTTTTGTTT
This sequence comes from Symbiodinium necroappetens, assembly GCA_905231915.1. Lineage (NCBI taxonomy): Eukaryota > Dinophyceae > Suessiales > Symbiodiniaceae > Symbiodinium > Symbiodinium necroappetens. The sequence goes on from CAJNJA010007686.1 coordinate 12,587, forward strand.
GATATACTCCGGCAAAGGCCTGAGAGTTTGGCAGACTGGCCACATCAACATGCCATACTTCCTGGTCTTTAGCTTCTCGGGTTCCTGGCAAACGTTATAGGCTATGCTAGGGCGCTTCCGGTACCCACTATGTAATCACTATTTGCACTGATTTGCGCGTCAATTCACCCGAGTTTCGGTGTTCGCCTGCCCGTGGTTCCAAACAGTGAAATCTACCGCGATGCTGACCTGGTGCCCGACACACGCACTGCAGCATGATTTCGGCAGATGGAAACGACATGCACAGGATTATGGGCAGGGATCTGATCTAACCGTTTGACTGTAAACTCTATAGACATACGTTGAATAAGGCTTGCGACCACATAAAGACTGACCGGACCTCGTGATCACGGATGACGACGATGATATTGGGGGAGGTTCTGACGCTGGCGATGCATCATGATGACGACGATGATGATGATCATCATCATCACCATCAGCATCATCCACCGGCCGTCGAGTCAGTTCCATATCGCGTTGAAAACTCGAGACCCGTTCTTGCCCGCTTCCTACGGCCTCAGGGTGCCGCCAAGGGGCTAAGACAAGTGACTTCACTCCATACTTTTATTCGCTTCTGCACCCCAATCGGTGTGCTACTTTGAAACTTGGCGCTTGCCCGGAGACCTTGAGACTGAGGGAAAGAGAGAGGTTGAGGCATGCATATGACATGTACACACACAGACACACACAAACACTTAGGTATGGGTGGAGCCTTCAGATAATATATATATATATACATATATATATATAGATAGATAGATAGATAGATAGATAGATAGATAGATAGGGACCTGGTCCTGCACAAAAACGAATGTATGCTCCAGATGGTTTGCTTGAGATGCCAAGCCTGCTTGGTAGAACCATCCGGCTTCATCGGGCTCTTTCTGCTTCTTGCAGCTGTTGCTCAAAGCATAGTGCCTTATGCCCAGGCCGAGGCTGCTGCAGGGTTGGCACCAGGGCGCTGTAAACACTGCCAAGACTGGTGCTGCCTTAGTCCACACACGCAGACTTCGAGTCCTGCACTGAGTAGACCTTTGTGCTCATGCCTTCGCAGTGGAGAGCTCTTGCACTTCGCGAACGGAAGCCTCAGAGACTTCGTTGCTGTGAGATGCACAAGGAGTGACTGCCCTACTTCTGGCATGCTTTCTGCCGTAGATCCTGGTGTTTCCATCATGGTACGAAGGCCAGGCCAAACGTCCGAGTTTACCCTACCAGCTCTCTTTGAGATCCATGCGATGTTGCTCGTGCCATGGGCAAACAGACCACCGAGATCGGAGCAACGTGTCCAATACCTCTTCGCACAGGACGGGACCTTCTGAGTTCACCGGCCACCTCAAAAGCTCGAGACATCTATTAGAAGCAAGTGCTTTCCCACTGTATGCCCGGTTTCTCTGCCTGCCGCCGCCATCGTGAAACGCGAAGCATTCCGATGGCAGCAAAGCTTGCAAATAGCTTACGCAAACTTGCCACTGCGCAAAAGCCGAGTCGACAATGCCGCTGCGATTCGATCGAATCGAAGACGTATGACATGCACGCCTGAGATCCTGTGTGGTTCCTGGTACATGCTGTCCCATGCAGTCTCGATGTGCCTTTTGCGATCTGAGTGGCACATGTACGACAACCTGCCTCAAGATTGAGCAGTTCCAGCTGCGCAAAGGGAGCTTCAGGTGCTGGGCTGCGCTGAAACAATTCCGGTGACTGTGACTGTCTTGACCATGCCATGCAGCAGCAGCTTTAGACCTTTTCCTTGGAAGCTGCCACGTTCTCATTCTGAAGCACTGTTGACAAGTGAGCACAGGAGCGCGAAGTCAGAGGCTCCTTCGTGCTCGTCTCTGATGATCCGAATTCATCTTGAATCAGCCAAAGACAATGCATAACGGAACTACAACCAACGCAAAGCGGCTGGATGTGGGTTGCATGCGCCACGGCCGTCGAACCGTCACCAGCTCCGGCTCGGCTCTGGAAAGCTGAAATTCGCGGGCACGGCAGCGAAGATCACAGACTCTTAGCGCACTTACCAAAGCTAGCACCCACTACAAGCACCACCAAATGGTGCGGCACTGGTAGCAATTGGTAGCACCCTGGAGCGGAGCATCTTGCTTTGGAAAGTGCCAAGGCGGCATTAAACATCTGTCTGGCTTCTGGACTCCTGTGCAGAGCTAAAGTTGCCAGGCTTCGACGAAAGCAGGCATCAGCAACAACTACAGACTTCGATGTCACCGATCATTGCTTCCGATAGTCTGGCAGCCAGGTACACTAAACTGACGCAGGGAGAAGAAAAGCAGAGTCCACGGGGGTCTGGCCAACGGTTCTGAGGCTAAGATAAGATCTGAGTTGGGGGTTGCCATTCACCGCATCCACCGTGAAACTAAATTTCATACTACAACGCTGTGTGCTCAGGCATAAGGCAGCCCAAACATCACGAGCTTTTTTTGAGGCTTTTGGATGCCGTCCGGCGCTCTTTGAACTGAGACACAGTGCCATACTGCAGCAAATTGCACAGTCTCAATCTGAGAGGACTGGACAGCTTGTGCACGCGGACCGGCAAGCTTTAAAGCGAATTAAAAACAACACAGCTTTCAAAGAATTCCAACTCGAACAGCAAAGTGTTGCTTGTTCCACTGATAGGAGCTGCAGAGTTCAGGAGCTGTTGTCCTGGTCCACGTTTTCCTGGTCCACGTTGTCCAAGCGCACCTTGCAAATACCCTGGCTAGACGCCCTGTGCGTTCGTCAACTGCTTCACCAGACTATGCTGAATAACTGCTTTCTGGGCAGTGTGTCATGCACACTACGACGCCTGGACCTTTGATGGCAATGAGCCTTTACCATGCAATCTTCTCCCTGAGGTTGCCGCCCAAACAGACACTCGGCCATCCCGTGCCACCCTGGCCAGCAAGAAACAGCACCCGACTTCGACCGTCCGAAACCCCCAAAGCCTTAGCAGCAGCATTTCGCCGAAGCAGTGTTGCGTGGGCCGGGACGCGAGACGGAGAAAAGATTTGGTCGCACAGGTATTGTCAACCTCTCGGGCTCCCGGAGACACACCCATACGACGCCCAACGACGCGGCTGAAGTGTCCTCCGGCGAAGCTCCCCCAGCGTAACACACAACCGTTCATACAAATGGCAAGCAGGACGACTTTACGAAGCTTGCACATGAATGAAGCCATCTTCCTATCGATGAATTATTGGTATCTCACTGAACCTATCGTTCTTATGAGGTGGGGAGGCATCGCCTCATTAGCTTGCAACAGGCCCGCAGTGACACACATCTTGCCTTGATGATCAAGCGCCCGACAACGCACTTTGCGGTTAGCATCATTGGTCAGGCACGCTCCGCAAAAGTAGATCATATCGTGGTCACCGAATCTTACCGACGCACCGTATGGGATGACGGATTTCCGTGCCAGCGTGACCAGTGCAGCATTGATGAAGAGCTCCTGGCCAAATCCAACCTGGGACAGATGTCGGCGACAGCTGCAAACATGAGACAATCTGGACCTAGCAGAAGTGATACTGTTTTGTTGACACCCTGCATGCACCGCTTCTTGTGAAAGCCTCTCGAGTTTGAACCGCCTGACTGCACAACTTTCAAACGGAAGCGGATTACATCACAGACTCGAGTATCTAACATCCAATGGCCATGGAGTTATGTGTTGCTCCGAGAAGGTTGCCCAAGACAGAAAAGGACAGCACACCACCAAAAACAGACACACACTAGTGCCCCAGAACTTCCCGAGTATGGGTGACGATTGGCCTCAAACTGCCTTCGTAAATGCAGCTTTTCAATAAGAAGTTACAGACGCGATTGAAGCTTTGCGTGGCACTCAGCTCTTGACGTGGCATTGCCACAGATCCATCCACTTCCCTCGTCGGGCCTGGATTGCACTCATATAGGGGTACAAGATGTCATGATGATACATGCATCATCATAGCTAGTGGACTGAATTAGCTAGCAGGAGCTTTGATTTGACATGTGCTAGACTCATGGATTCCGTGATATTCAGTCCAACCATCCGCGACATGGCAATGCAGGACCAACTGGACGGACACCGGCAGCCTCATGGACAAGTGGATGTCGTCTCGCGGCGGCTTTGCCAGCACTGCCTCCTGAGTGCACAGCGAGTCCGAGAAAGCACCGGCGACCAAAAGATCCTCCTTCAGGCAATGCCGAGGGCGCATCCAGCTTTGGCTGTGAAGCAGTTCCAGCAGACACGTATACCTTCGAGATGTTGAGCCAACTTGCAGCTGTGCGCAGAGTCCAGAAATCCGAACACAAAGCTGCCGGGACGCCGCATTGCCAAGCGAGTCGGCCCACACGCCCAGGAGATCCTTACACTTGCTTACATCACAGTGCTCAAACGATGCCTACATTCAGCCTTCTACCAAGGCTGTGCTGGACAGCCACGCATGTCATCCAGCATCTGTAGAGGTTATTAGTGTAACCACGGGTAAATTGATGTTGCTGCATTCTGCCTGACAGATACATCCGCCCCATTCCGGGCATAGTGTATACATGCATTAGATGACATCGCAAGCCTCCTCGGAGATCGCAGATGGTAAAGATGGCTTCAGCCACGTGGGATTGGACCTCATGATTCAGAGCGAATGCAGGGCACACAATCCGACGCATGCTTGCAACGAAAGCTGCCGCAGTGCATGAGAGATTGCAGCTCTCGAGTGAACGAAACTATATGTTCTGCAGCTTATTCTGCGTTCATGTGTCATCAACACGATTTCACGGCCCAGCCTGCACTCACATTTTCGGTTGCACGGATGGGCACGACAATCGAAGATGGCACTTGGCTTCCGGCCAGAAGGAATCACTTCCATCGTCAAGAAGTTGTGCCATTGGCGACATGTTCTCTTGGAGGGATCTTACTTGGAAGCCCAGCATGTTCGGAGACTCAACATGTCCTTGTCTCTTCTGTATGTCTTTAACCCAGGGAGAGGTGTCGCCCGCTACAGCCAGGGGTCAGCCTGGTTGCAGCGAACTCGAGCCATCTCGCAGAATGGTCCGGGAGACTCGACCAGCCAAGCAACTAAGGCCACTGATGCACTGGTCCGGTCACGGTACATGGCCATGTTTCCGCTTCGTTCGAGAACTCACGGTAGTTCAATTTCTCTACAGGCTGCAACAGCAGTGCTGGGCCCCGGAATCGGATAATTGTGTGCGTGATAAGTACATGTCGGCTTCAATTCCGCTCCCCTGCGTAATGGACTTCCATACACTCTGAGACTGCACTGCAGGTGGTCGAATCATGCGCTCATCACACAGTCCTTTGCGCGAGAGCGCACGAAGCAACCGCGTGTAAACTGGCGATCATTCGAAAGCCAAACGTGCTGAAAACAGTGCCTGATGATCAGCAGGCTTATCTGGATGACCAGAATCTGGCCAGTCCAGATGGACAAGACGACAGAACAACATGGAACAAGACTGCATGCCTCGCAGGCTCCTGCTTGAGAAGGGGCCGCCGATCTTTCCATGTACTTCAACATTCAGTTGGATGGGAGCAGTGTTACACAGCTGACTCTAAAGGACGCTGTCAACTCTACTGTGTCTTGCTTTCGGACTACACGATCACTGTCAGGCGGCATGAGCCCGCGACAGCCTCAGAGGCCTTGCAGCTTTGCCGTGAGGGTTCCGTTGCCATAGCCAGAAGCTGAGTTTCGGGAGACTGCCCCGCGACATTGATATGCCTGCCGGACACCCGCCACTCACATCCTGTTTGTCAAGCCGCACCCATCATAGGTTCCGTCGCCTTTGCGAATTGCAATGCGCTGTCGAAGAAATCTGATACATGCTCGTGTTTGCACGAGCGCATTGCAGAGCGATGTGCGAGTTTATCAAATAGCCTTGACAATGGCCTAATTGTGGAACAGCTTGCCGCGCAAGTCTTTGCAGCTTGCAAGCGTTTTCGGCCAGTAGCCATGGCGCGATGCAAGAGGCATTTGCCCAAGCATCGCACGACTAATTCTCTACGATCTCTACATGTAGCTGTGCCTGGTGACTCGGCATTGCTTTGAAAGCCAGTGTGCGCAATCCACGTGCCGGGTGAAAAAGCCTGGTGTCCTGATCTGATCAAAATGCTTGTGCAGAGTATCCCCAACTTGGCATACTGATGCGGCGCCCAGCCTGCAGCTGCGTTTTGATTCTTGTTGGTGATTATTGGTGTCTAGCTCTCAGGGCCGGAGCCGTTCTTCTCAGTTCCCGACCATGGCCGGACTCAAGTCGAAGCGGCCTGCTGGTACGCACACGCAACGTGCCAACGATATGCCAGCGGAGGGCTTCGAGAGTCTAACGGGCGCGCCCGCGACTTCTTGACCTTGCTTCTCGCAGAGGCGCAGGACGTCTTCGGCCCACGGGTTTGTGGGATCCTCAGGAACTCAGGGCAGGAAACGATAACGAAAGCACCAGACTTGCACACTTGCAAGCAATACCATGCACATTGTTTGGATACTCATAACATGCTCGTAATTATCACTCTAAATCAAATCGCAGACAGAGACCTGCAAGGATCAACGGCATGCTTCGGCTGCCCATCCAAGCTAAATTTGTGCACCGGGTTCATCAAGCTCGGTCGATCTCCTTGATCTCGCTTCGAATTTTTTACACATGGCGGCGTGCAAAAAGGCTGCCTCAGCAAAAACTGAGCCACTGCGACTGACTAAAGCTGCACGAGCCAGAGCTCAATTATAATCAACGCATCAGGTGAAATGACCTAGCCCGTGCTGACGTCGTAGTCGGCGCAATACCTGAGGAGTGCGAAGGTGAGTGGGATTTGGGAGTCAGCCGGAATGGAGCGTGCAGGGACCGAGGAATGAGGAGTGGATGGGAGGGGGGAGTGAGGAGAAAGGATGAGTAGGGCTGAGTAGGAAGCGGCAGAGTGAATGGAACTAAGGGAGTGAGCTAAAGATGAGAGCGAGAGAAGTGGAGAGAAAGTAAGAGTAAGGCAAAGGAGCAATCTAGACAATCCTGAGCAACCAGCATCAACCACTTTCCCCAGTCACACACAGTCAAGCAAGCATTCCATTGTGCGACCAAGCCAACCCGCAGTGATCTTGAGCCAATGCTATTCGGCATCCTAGCATTCATAAATGCATCGTGAACATTCAGGGGTTCATTGGGCTCGTGTCATTTAACAGTCCGTTGGTCCTGACTTCAGTCGAGGATCATTCAAACCATTATCCAATACACAACTACATGGCAGCATTCGCGAAGCGATCACAAAACAATCGAAACAAACAATATTGCCACAGGCCATTGGTCTAATTCCGGACGTCATTCGAGTCATTGCAACAGTGGAGGCCTGATGCACTGCACATAGCATTCGCAAGCGGTCAGGCATTGATCCATACTGTACATCATTGAATCCGAGAAATTCAGTCTCTGCAATCCACAGAAAACATCCATCCAAGATTTCAACAAAGACTGCACATTGCAAAACATGCGGCATTGTTTTTGCACTCCTAAATTCATTCCGGGCTCACTGGCAGCCTCACTTCGTGCCTTTGGCATTCATCCTCCGGACAATCTCCGCGCCGGGCTTCAGGGCATTGGTGACCTGGACGATGGAGTCAGCAGTCGATGCCATTGGCTGGGCAGTCGAGCTGCTGCTGGGACCATTCCAGTTATTCTTCACATTCGGCTTTTCGCCGTCATCGTCTTCATACAACTCATCCCAAGTGGAACAGTCATGCTCCAGTCCACCGCCATAGCAGCACAGCGTTGGCTCAGGGGCACCAGCGTGTGTCCCATCAAGCGCCATTCCACAAGTCCCGTGCCGAAAGGGTCAAGCTTCGGCGTCCAGCAGTTGATTCCGGGCACAGCAAAAAAGGGGGTGGAGGCTCTGTCGGCAAAGACCGCCATTTCGCACTCTTCCTGAAATCATTGAAGGGAGCAGCAAATTTCGCATCATCATAGAGATTGTCTCATTCACAGTCGGAGCACAAAAATTGAAACTCGAGCTTCGCCACCCGTGCTGTTGCATGAACCATCCCATCCAAGATCTCCATAGATAGACACGACAATGGCTTTTCTGATTGGCTTCTTCTCCGGTGTCTGTCGCAGGGCCAAACATGTCAAGCTCTCGGCGATGGCATGCCACAGTGGTGGCCAGGATTCTGCATTGCACTGCTCTGGCAGATACCCCAAAAGCAAATGCGATGTCTTGCTTGACATGTTGCTCAAGATACATCGTATGCCCACGACCATCATGGAATCGGTCTCACGTAAGAGGCATGATCACCATGAAAAAACAAAGGAATGGGCTTCTCTGCCTCCCAGTTGATGCTTCTCCGGAATTTCCGAGCCTTCAAAAACTGGGGTTATTGCGAAAGTCCTGCTTTCGCCAGAAGTCATCCAGATCGTCGGGAGAGGCTGTGATACTTTCCAGCAAGCCATGCCTTAGTGTATCTTTCCAGCCAATCAAAACAAACATGCCTCTGCAGACTTGGCTCTCCAGCCGTCTAATAAAGATCCCACCAAAGAATTTCGCCAAGCTAAACATAAATTTTGAAGGCGAATCGCTCAGTCAGAGACTCCACCCATAAATGTGGCGACAGCAAAGAGAGGGCTTGTGACTGCACTTTCACATCGAATCTCCAATCTGCTGAGTAGTGGTGACAAAAACAGTGCCAGTCTCGTCAGGTCCCGATGGCAGTTCTGCAGAGAAGACCCTTGGCCACCCAAGCCTTGGAGCTTCGCCAGCGCCGAAGAGCTCGAGCCACCCTTTACTGCTGCATCCGCCAGCCGCTGGATTTGACATTTTCTTCAATACCACCCCGAAACAATCATAACAACTTCAAGATTCAACCTCTCGATTACAAATCAAGTACAATGTATACAAGACATACAGACATACAGGTCTCAATTTGTCGCATGCTGTCGAACTGACTCGCAAAGAGCTTGCCTAAGGCAAAGCCTGACATGAGCATCAGGCAAAGTGGATTGGGCTCCAAGGGGATGATGTGCTTGTCGAGCCGATCACTGGCCCGATCCTTATCCGGCTGCAGCGGTCCATCGCTGGCCTTCCTTTTCCTACCCATCCTGCCCTCTTCAGATGATCGGGCAAGGACAGCCGCGTATAAATAGCTTTCTCAGAAGTTTGGCTCTCCAGCCACAAGCAGAACACACATGCCTCTGCAAACCTTTGGCTCTCCAGCCACAGCAAAAAAACACGTCTCTGCAGACTTGGCTTTCTAGCCATTGAATTATGCTGCGACACTCCTCTCTTCCCACCTAAAGTGAAGGCCTGGTGTCTCTGATGCTGTTGGGAAGACAGGCTCTGCGCTGCTGGGAAACAGACTCTAAGATGATCACACCGGTAGATCTGCTTTGCATCGCATTGCAGGTGCAACTCTAAAACCGCCAAGACTTCGAAAGAAAACTCTGCCCGCTGACTGCTCATCAGAGACCTTGTGCTTCTTCTCGTTCGAGATGAGCTTCTTCGGGTCTTTGCTTTTCTTCAAAGCATTCAGGCTCTGAAGCAGGGCGTTCTTCACATCTTCTTTCCTGCGCGGGATATAAACCCTCTTCGAAATCGACGAAAACAAACCAAACAGTATTGGACCCAATCTCTTCATGGCTTTCTAGGCAGCCTCCACGAGCTTGAGGGAGGGCGACCCACATCTTTGCGACAGGTCTGACACTACGTCTTGCGCCTCTTGATCTCCGAGCTCTCCTCTGCCGTGAGAGGCTGGTAGTAGACCTTTTGTAGGCTTTTCTTGAGGGCCAGCAACTTCTTGGCGAACTGCTTCTCCCCACCAGAGGACTCTTTGCTCTCTTCGTCTTCTGGTCCTTCTTTTTTCGCCTCTCACCAAGCTTGAGAGTCGTCTCCGAGTTTCACTCAGATCATCAGTGATCACAGTGTTGGCTCCTTCAACATCATCCATCATCAGTTTAGCAATCGGCTTGTACAGTCCGATACATCGCTTCAGCTGCCATGACCCAGTCTTCCCATTTCCCCAGTTCACCATGGTGTGGGAGGAACAGTATGATTTCGCCACCGATTCCTCTCACTCCAAAGTCTATTCTCTCACCGATTCCTCTCGCTCCAAAGTCCATTCGCTCACTCCCTGGTTCTGGAGCCAAAGCTCCGCTACCATGTAAAAATCAAAGGAACAATCTAGACAATCCCGAGCAACCAAGATCAATCACTTTCCCCAGCTGCACTACACACAGTCAAGCAAGCATTCCTTCATGCGACCAAGATCTTGAGCCAATGCCATTCGGCATCGTAGTGTTCGTAAATGCATCGTGAACATTGAAGGGCCTTGAGGAGTGCATGGGGCTCATGTCATTTAACAGGGAGAGATGGACGAAACGAGAGAGAGAGAGAGAGAGAGAGAGAGAGAGAGAGAGAGGGAGGAGAGTCACAAGCAACAGCAAACACTGCACACTCACGTCATACTAAACCTCCCAAAACCTCAAAGCAAACATGCACTGGTATACACTAAACAAGCTGCATACACCGAACACCCGTCATTGACGACGACGGCAGCAAGACTTCTCTTCACAATTGTCAGCTTCTCCATCTCCTGTTCCACTTTGGCGCGCAAGGCCGGCGGCAAGGCACTGTGCTGCACAAAGGCCTTGGGAAAACCAGAGTTCCGGCCCTTTCTCTCACAAGAAGGGCGCAGAGTCTTGGTTACGAGTAACACGAAACCGACCTGCATCTCCGCCTGCGGACATGCGCTTCGCATATAAGGGGTCCTTCCATTCTCGGCTGTATGCAGCCACTCAGCACCCAGATGATCAACATGTGACATGCTGATTGATCATCTGGGTGCTGAGTGGCTGGGGATTATGACACTGGCTGATGCAGAATGTCAACTGCCAATCGTCCCCGTTTCGCATCTGAGTGGTCTCGCCTGCCATGCGCAGAAGAGGCTCTATCGTGGTCCATCCTCCATGAACATTGAGCATGCGAAGGCTCACGCGAAATGCTTGAGACTTGAGCCTGCAGATTCTATGGATGCAGACAACAACTTCAGACTTCGTCGCGGGACGGTTGCAGGAAGCCACAAGCTCCAGGAGAAGAGGGATGTTCAGTCCCACAGCAGCGCAGTACGTCACAGGTAAGGCCAGAGCCAGCGGAAGCGCCACGCCCTGCGGAGAATACTCCGAAACCGGAGAACTTTGATGACTTCTCTGCACCTTCGAGGTGGGTGTTGACCACACTGTCGACCATGACCTGGCGAGGCGAGGAGCCGGGCAGTCCGCGAGATGAGCTGCATCAGGCCAGTTTGGCCCGGCAGTCGACAGTGGAGGCGATTGCTCGCACGGGAGTGGTCCCGGTCCAAGCCTCGGCGCCACAGGGCTCTTGCCCTTGCTGAGAGCTGCATGTGGCATTAGGCATCGCACTTTCGATGTCTCTCTTCATTGCTGCAAGCATAGTGTTCGTGAAGGCCTGGAGTTCAGTTGACACACATCTGCATAGCGTTCCTATTTGTTGCGTATCTTCGCATGTACCCGTCCTGGCCCTTGAAAGAACTGCACCGCATGCACGGCATGTTCCTCTCTCCTGCGAGCAAGTCAACCCTGAGTATCACAAGCCATGATTATAGGCTATAGGTGTTCTGAATCTACAAGCGAAGCGATGTTGGATTGAGGACCTGTTCTGTATGCAGTAATGTTCTTGTACTGTGCAACCCGTGCATCTTTTGCATGACTTCACCGCCACTGCCAGCGAGATTGCATTTGGATCTGTCTGCGAAGCTTAGAACAAGTTCAATTTATCGCCCGAGCTTGCCTGCCGTAAGATCCATAACGGCTTTCCTGACAACACGCATCAACAACATGCTTCAGCACAGGAGTCTCGGAAGACCTCGGAAGAGTATCCGTCGTGACAGAATGTCACAACCGCACCTGCTCGAGACCTAGCGCGCTCGGAGACTGACCTTGGGCGAGGCACACAGGAGCAACGTCCCTCAACTTGCTATTTGCATTCAAGAGGGGCAGCCGGCTACATACTGCTAAATGTCGCAACCAAGCGATCCCACAACAAGCCCAACGCACCCTTCGCACTCCCCGCGCACTTCCCGGACTTCGAATGTAAAAACTCTAGAGATGATGGCATGTTCGGAAGCGCTTCGAGAGGCCGAGGCTAGGAGTGGGGGTCCCAGAGTACTGGAGCTGCTTCTCTGAATCTTGGAAGAGACTGGAACAGACAGGTAGGTATAATTGCGGTGTTAGAGCTGCGCTGGATTGCATGGCCTGCTGGAGCTCATCTGCCAGTGCGCTTCATGTTTCAAGTGAACAACAAGTGCGCACAGGTTGTCGAACCAAGTGCTTGGTGCTTCCCCCTACACAGCTCTGATAGCACCACCACGTTGGAGTCTGAAAACCACAGCTTCTTGGGCACCCTCAGACCTGCAGTCCCTGAGAAGCAAAGGTGGTTCGAAGCTTTTCTCAGTCATAGCGGCGGCAGCAGATCATCTGGAAAGAACAAGTCCTGTTGAAGGGAATTCAATATCCCAAACATCGTCGCTCGATGCTTCACCTCCTCCGTCGCTGGCCACGTGCCAAATGTGGCGCGGCGGTCTGCGTGAGGTGCCAGCTCGAATTGACCTGCTGCCCACATCGCCGCTTGCAGGTCGTACCTTGCAACAAACTCACGAAAAAGCCGCTCACCTTCCTCTATCCAAAATCCTGCCCGTGTCTTTCGAAGACGAATCCGACGTCGCACTCGCAGGGTCGAACGTTTCGACCGGTGGACACGCAAGCAGGCCTTGGATACTCGTCTGTGATCGTCCTGCAACGCCGCGCACTCCTCGTTCGAGTCTGCAGCGCATAGTTCAGGAGACCTCTGATCCGAACAGGCTGCTGTCCAGTTGTGCAAAATGTCAAAGGTCATGAACCTGGAAGCCTCATTCTGAGCCAGCCTCTGGATTTCACTTCGGGCTTGGTGAAAGTTCGCAGCAGCAACTCCTAGAAGATTACATCCATCGGCATCCAGGAGCAAGCTTTGCGTGGATCGGTGCTTGCCCCTGCGGATGAGAGGGGTTTTGTGAGCCACTCGGACTAAATCGTTGTCTGGAGCAACCTCGAGCTGGCAGCGCATCGCCGGCAAAGGGACGGGCCTGTGCTCCTCGATGCCCCGGTATTCGGTTTTCTCCATCAAGTGCCCAGACTTCCCCATGCGTTTCGCCACCACATCCAACAGACCGAAGATCGGCCATCTTGCCTCCAGCAGTTGCTGAAAACTAGTCGAGTGCCATGCCTTGCCCAAAGGGAAGCGGAAACTGAAGGGGGTCGCTGACAGCTCCGACTCCCGGATTTGACCTACATAGTCCGAGATATATTGTAGTCGAAGTATTCGCTCCGTGTGGTGGAACACCGACTGCTGGCGAAGCTCTTTGGCCAAACTCCATTTGTCGGGGGTGGTGTCACCGAAGCGGTTGTGCAGAAGTACCATGGCAAGACCAAGAGTCAACATTCCTGCCGGACACGTCCTTTCCCAATCCTGCAAGTCTTCATCCATCCACTTATAGAAGAAATGATTCAAAGCCAAGGCCTCCTTACCAGCTAGAACATTCACATCCAAGGTATCGAATGGTCGATCAAGCAACACACCCAGCAACGATGTCAGGGCCTTCCGCAGGCTAGCCCAAGAAAATTCGGCGGCATTCGGACCCAATTGCAGGGAAGGGTAGATGCACGTCGGGTCTGGCTCCAGTCCAGTTTTCCGAATCCAAATTTCATCCACCAGCAACCGCTCCAGGAACCGGAAGCCCCTACGGTCGAGCAAGCGAGTCAAGCGAACGTACATCTCTTCTGGGAGAGCATCGTCGACCTCAATGCTCATTACATCCACCTGGTATCTGTTAAAGTCGAATGTCCCGAGGATTTCCAATTCAGTTCCTTCGGTGTCAAGCGAAAGGTAGTCTATATGGCGCCCCATCTCACCAAGGTGCTTGTCGATCAGGTCGCCCAGCGTCTGGCATGTCATGTCAACAAGCTTTTCCAGATCGCTCGATGTAACTAGACGGCCGGTTGTGCCACTGTTGAACCCGCTCTCTGCAAGCGTTTTTGGACCTGTCGCGCCCGCAACGCAAGCATGCACACAGGTTGCTGCTGGGCGATTAACTTGGAGCTTCTCATAAAAGTGCTGCACTGGCTCAATCAAGAGCCCCGTCCAGCCAAGCTTCTGCTCGAAAGCTAAAGTGTTGCTGCCGGCGAGGCCGTCACCGGCACCGAGCTCGATAAATATGCCCTGTCGATGCGCCCGCCCATGCATCAGAGCATGTGCAGCATCGGAGGCCTCTTCATTGTACAGCCACCTTAAAATTGTCTTGTCCTGACCGTATTGTGAATGCCAGCCATCCAGCACAGGCAACGTAAAATCCCTGCCAGATGCTTTAGTGGAGTCCGCCTGCAGTGCCTGCAGCCACAAGTTGAAGAACAATATCGTACGGAACAGCCAGAGGCGAGGCATCAAGTTGCCCTATCGGAGCACAAACCCTTCGAGGTAGCTGACTGTTGGGCGGGCTGGAACGGACGTGCAATGATGTGTGGCATTTACGTAGCACCTTGCATAGCATTTGTGGTACTCGATCCGTGAACACTTCCGCGGGACCCGTGCGGTAGTAGCGCGCAGCTCGTGCTGGCTTTTGTTTGGAGTCTTGGGCTGAAATAGTGACTCTGCCGTGACTGTTTCTTTGGCCGATTTGTCATGGATTGTTGCGGCTGGGACGTTGTTCTGTTGCTTGAACTCGTGCCGAGTCAGACATCTCCAGACCGATTACAAGTGGCCTCGAAACCCTGGATGGGAGCAAAGAACTTGGAAGGAAAATCTAGCTATGACTAGTCTCTTGGAGAGAGCAAAACAAAGAGATTGTTGCTGCACCGATGTTGACTCTATGTTCTGTTTCGACCTCTTCTGGAAGCCCTTGCTTCGACGAATTCGCGGCTTGGAAACAAGAGAAAAGGATAGAACAGCGCGCTGCTTTCCAGGCACATCCACGTGCTGAGCACATTGCTGCGCAGATCATGCTGCCACAGACCATCTGGAGCCACCTGCAATCCCAAGTCTGTTTATTGTCAAGTCCTGCAAGGGCAGTCCGACTCAGCTTGACATAGCTGACTTTGTCGAGTGCGCAGTGCCTGCACCGAGTCCGACCTCAAGACAAGCAATCGGGAGGGCCAGATTCTTGGCACCGAACATAAGCTTCAAGCTGCAGGTTGGCAGCCTTTTCTCTCCTTTTGCCTCAGAACGGGAATTGACAAAGCCACAAATAGGCAAGACCATGTGCAAGTGCATAGCAGCTACGGACCAACTCTTTCAGTAAAATATATGTTGAGCACATAGAATTCGCTGCTTCCTCGATGAACACTGTTTTGTGGCAAGACTGCTCCCCAGCCTCCCTGTTCGCAATGCAGGAGGCACAGCATCGACTGGCTATTTCGCAGCCCCGATTTCACCCGTTTCAGAGCGAAGACGAGGAGCCGTTCTAATTGACTGGTTCAGACTTGGGCTCAGTCAACTGACAAGCATTAGCTGACCTCTCGCTTTGATGGTCTTTGATGCGGGCACCGGGGCAGACGTCGATTTTGGTGCTGCCATGTGCTGCCAGTCTAGAAGATGTGCAAGAGAGATGATCGAGAATGCTGCGTGGAAGAATGTGTACTTGAGGTCGCGCGACGGGTTCACGGAATTTGGACGGATAACCACCACTTCTGGGTGTCTTGAGGAACGACTTTGCACAGACCTGGCCACTCGGTTTTGGCATGGACACAGGCTTGGACTTGGGCGTCTCATGAATGACACAGAACTGTGATCTGCGTCCAGGCTCCAACTGTAGATCCGGACTTGGTAATCACATTAGTAACACTCTGATATTTTGATACGAGTACCAAGATGTGCGGGGGGTCTGTCTGTTGCATCCCTTGAGATATTTATTCAAGTTGTGCCCGGTTCCACGACGTGCATAATGCCATGTACGATTCTCCACTCGAACCGGATCTTCACTGTTTTCAATCATACACTGATACTGCCAACATCTGGCAATCGAAAGAATCAATCTGAGGCATATGCGATGACGGCCCTTCCTGAACGTGGGCACACATGCTGCATAACTGAGCAGTGTCAAAATCGAAGCAATTGCAGCAGGCAAAACCACGGCCGCACCTAGATCGGGACCTGGGCTCTTCCCTCGGATCGTACATTTTGAGCTCAGGTGCCCTTGCTCTTCGCAGTACCAAATGTCTAGGGAACACGGGTTTTGGAAGCTGGCACTGTTTCTGGCGACGACGGCGCCGGCAGTGCTTGAGGTGCCTGCGACTTCCGAAACTCACTTTGCAGCTTCGTCGTGCTCCAACCCTCAGCTGGTACGACGGCTCTGGTTCGCCTCCGGGACAGAAACTTCCGGCTGATCGTCCGCCCATCGCTGGTCAACGTAAGCTCGCCTCAGATTTCCATACGACTCGCTTGCCATCTACGTTGGCAATCCAATCTTCTTCCAGGTCTTTCAGGTCTACCTGGACGAAACCGCGCGTCAACTAAGCGAAGGGCTGAATAAATCGTTTGTACAATTCGAGGGTACTGCCCTGCAGGCGGAGCTTACTGCGAAGTGCACTGTGTCTTGCGCAGATTGGCTGGCTCTTTCTGCCTGCTTCACGCGGTCTTTCGGCGTCACTTTCCCGAGATACTTGCGCACGGCCGCGGCATTTCCACCACCGTTGCAGTCGTCGAGAGCCTGTTGCGGTGCTGCGAAGCGCTGCTAGCAGCACAATCACTTGTCTTGTTTTCTGCTAGCAATTCCAGCCTTAACCTCCTCCAATGTCCACACACTCATCTGGATGCTCTTGCAGCGATGTGAGAAACTCTGATGAGCAGATTTGCAGTCATGGCAGATGAACCTCAGAGCTCACGAACTCAGCTGACTGGGCTTGATAGGCTCTGCTTTGGCCTCTGGCGTCTTGAACGTTGTGCAAACTGCACTAAATCCCAGGCTTTCCTCTTTCAAACAGTTTGGGCACACCTGCGCCAAAGCACGTCTCACACTTTGCGACAGTCTCTACAATTTGATCTGCGAGCGCTTGCATCATGACTACAGATCGCAGACACTGCCCCAGACTCCGGCAGCACCCGGTTCTCTGGCAACCGGCGTATCCTTTGAAGCTCTTTCTCTGTGGCCTGGCACCAACAGACCCACGTTGGCACTTGTGTTCCCTTCCCGGTTTCAAACAGGCAGCATTCTCAACCATCTCCCATGCTCACAGGCAGCACCCACAAGGTCATGCAGACACAGCATGACAAAAGGGCTGCTTCAGTGCGTGCACCGACCAGGTTGGCGAAGTCGGGGGGCGGGTGCAAAGTCTTACACAACATCTTTGCATTGCCCTGCTGTCCCTTGCGCTCCTTGTCAGTCTCTGGTGGCGCCATGACAGGCTCCTCAGAACTTTTACACACATTTGGGGTAAACATCCGGCACATGCAAACATGCACACCAGTTACACGCATGCAAGGCTTCACAAGCTGAGTGGAACTGAAGCAATGGCCGCGAGAGGTGCCATTACTACTGAAAGTACGCTGCGGGTCGTCCAGGGGGACCGTTGTTTCAGAGCAGTTCGGCTAAATATGTTTAAGTTTATGCGGGCATTCACCCGCAACTCCCCGGAAGCCAACAGAGTTTTCGGTCGCCAGTCGTCGTTGCTGATTCACGGCCGTGCTTGTGAGACCGACTTGGCTACTATAAGGCTTGTTGTGTCAGCTGGAACCCTCAAGGTGTCTCGTTGCGTGCATTTAGGAGTTGGAGGCACGCTGTAACTGCAAGGGGCATGCAGACCTCAGCCTGTGCAGTATGTTTGTGCTATTGCAACAATCGTTCCAGGTGCGTTCACAGGCAGGTGCAAACTCTCCTCAAAGCGGCCCTGTGTCCATGCTAAGGTCTGGACTTCGGGCCTGAACACCAACTGGCCAAGCTGGCTGACAAAGGGTCAATTTGCTTTTGCAAAAGATCATCTAGACTAGCTTTGGGTCTTATTGAGCTGGCTGCATGTCGCAGAATGATCGGCAAAATTCGTTGAGATCTGGTGTCATCTGTACCCTATACCCCCTTTCGAACGCCAGCGGGATGTGGGTGCCTCTGAAACAAAGCCACACAAAAAAAAAAAGCTGCCCTTCCGTGCCAATCCATTCTACCGCAAGATTTGTCCATGTGGCATGGTCCCCTCTAGCACGTCGCAGATAAGAGTCGCAAAGCTGAATTTGACTGTCCGGCTACATGTTGTTGCCGCACAGCTTTTCCAGAAACAATGAGCTACAGGCCTGACGCGGCCAGTAGCTGGAACATGAATTACGACTGGTCGACTGGCAGAAGCCTGCATATGTACAATCAGCGGCCATACAGTTCGGAGTCAGAACATCCACGGCCTCCTATAACAGGGCGATGCTGGACGAAAGCACCACAATGTTCCCCTCGCCTGCAGAGTTGGCAATCTCTTCGAGCACCAAATTTTTGGACCTCGGTTCTATTCACGCCCAACAGATCTTGAGGCTTTTCAGGCTAGGAATCGACCTGGAGGTCACCAAATGCCGCAATGCTAGCACTTCAGGCAGAAAAAGATCGTATCCGAGATGCAGCTTGGACATGTAGCAGCATGTGGCGCAGGTCTGAAGCCCTTCCTCTGACTCTGGCTCCCTGTGCTCGAAACCTTCGAAAGGTTTGTCCTCGTGGCGCCATGCGCTGCCGGGCATCCCGGGACAAACCACGGCCGCCCTTGCGCGTCAGGTTTGTCTCTTTGCCGTTGACCAGCCCCAGCTGGGATTCTTGCCCAGCTTTGCTCTGGTCTGATGCCATCTTGGCTTCGCGGGCTTTGCGCTGTGGCTATCTGTGGCTCAGCTTCCCTGAGGTCCCAGCAGCATCCATGCACGCCCTGTGTGCCAAGGCTCGCCCACATGGTGCTGCACAGGTCCTGACAGCTGAAATTAGCCTTCAGCAGAAGGAGCGCTTGTGGGTGTGCCGATCAAGAGCCGTACAAGTACCGGCCGTAACGCCAAGTGTCTGCATCACTGGAGTTGGCGGCAGCAAGCTGCATCCACACACAGTGCAGCGAGGAGCATAAACACCCTGGCATGCTTTGCATAACTTTGCATACAAGAGAACAAGCATTTCCGCGCGACAACCGGGAACCGCCACCCTTGCCACGCCTTGCCACAAGGGCAGTCGATCAATCGTGTCGAGCCATCCTGAAATGCCGAAATGCACACACCTTACAGCAGCCGCACCTGAGAGTGAGGCACATGGTCGGATCACGGAAGCTTCCTCGAAGGATGCGACATTCTGAGTCTGCAGATAGGCGCGGGTGCAGTCCAAATGACAGATCCTGCAGAATGAAACCAGCCCTTTTTGTGTTCTCAGGTTCATTGAACTTTTCGAGCAAATTTGCGCAGCCATGCAAGGAACTTCGGCCGTGCGATCGCTGTGAAGAATTCTCACAGAGCTTGGGCCTGCGATGCTGGAAGTACCACTCGACATGGAGGGCAGACTGATGTGGTGAAGACCATGGGCACAAGAAGAAACTGGGAATGGCGAGCATAGCCACAACGGACGCAGCTGACGATGCGAGCATGCGGCATCACGCTGCGAAGGTGCCCACATAAATCCGCCATAGCATGCGTGACCGGCCAAATTTCCGCGGAGCTCTTCTGAGAGACACATGCTGCCGCACAGTCAGGCCGGGGCGGGCGGCGTAGACTTAGAATTACCTTCCCCGATTCCCCTCAAGCGCGTATCGGCCTTGCTCGCCTACGCCCTCCCTTCTTTTCTACATTTCACCGGCCTACTGCCTAAAACGTGCCGTCTGGAACTTGCTAAAGAGTTCTCAAGGCCAGGGGGGTTTTGCCAACCAACGCTCATCTCAACGTCTGCCACCCGAAACTGCCAGCCAGTAGAGACGTAGAGAGTTCCTCTTGTGCCAGCATGGTCCTTACCAGTTATGGGCGAGTTGTCACCTCTCTTTCGGTGTCTTTCGCGAGCCCTTCAGAGTTCAAACGGCATCCTCAAGTGTTCACAGGTTGAAAGTTTAGTTTGGCCATTGAAATGTCAGTGGACAGCGGCATGCAGGAAACATGGGGCTCCATATACACATCCATGCACTTTGAGTCCGTGTCTGAGCTGGCCTTTCGCTCAGTCTGGTGGCATTGGATAGGTCGGGGTGTTGCATTCACAAAGCAAGTGGTGTCATGCCGCAGTCCTTCCGCACGATACACTGCATGGAGCCTCGAAGCGGGGCGGTAGATGAACCTTCTCGTTGCAAACCTGGCAGCAAAATCTTTCGAACTGCTGGAGCAGCTCCATTCAGGTCGGCTCCGAAAACCTTTCACACTTGCACGCGTGGCTCGGCTATCACCACCTATCACCACGAATGGTCCTATAAACTGGAGGATCGACGATACATCTTGTGATGGCTCAATGTATACGAGCTAGATGTGACGCCAATTTATTTTGCATTGTGCGCAGGTTCGGACTCACAGGTCGCGCTGCTCCCGAACAGAATGACAACAGCATTGGAGGCGGAGCGAAGAGTTACACTGAATTGCCGCCCCGGCCTCACACTCTGGTACCCGTGCCATCGCCATCTTGCGCAACCTGTATCTTCCAGGCGCCGAGAGGCAACAAGCCGTGTTGCACTACTGTTGGACTCATGTTTGGGCGAGTTTTGAGAATATGCTCAGCCAGCACGAGTCGAGGCTTCAACGAGGCACTTTGTTGCATGGTTCCACTGCATCGCATCGCTAAGCAGCCAAGCTAGTAAGTTACTAAGAATTCATCACGTGCGCAGTGACGAGCTTAAGCAGTCCGGCAAAAACAGAGCCCGGTGTGCTGGCACTCGGCCCTGCTCACGACACCTTGAACAGCCGTGGTTTGAGCTCTTTTCTACGAAGCACCGTGCGCCTCCGGTGCTTGCCTTCCGCTACCTGGCCTGCTCTCAGTCCCATGCAGGTCGTGGAACACCGGGCTTGAAAACGCCACAAATGATCGACACCGCATAAGCGATCCCAAAGCCGATGTCCACCACACCGTGTTGAAAGATGCACGATGGATCATAAAGCTTTAGATCCGAAGCTCCTGTGATGGGGCCCATGATGCCCATCGCAACTTGGTAGCTTATGGTCAATGTGGCGAGGATCACCGGGCTTTTGGGAACATCATTCCATCGCTTGAGGATGCCGTAGAAGAACGGGGATGTAATGCATGCCGTGTTGATGTTTGCATAATTCAACCTCATCTTCGCCGGGCCCACCATGTTGGTTAAGCCCGCAACAATCGGGATCTGTGTTGCTACATACAGAACGAGATACGCCCAAGGTAACTTCTTCTCCTTCGGCACGTAGCAGAGCAGCGACAGAAAGCCGGGAAGTGCAATTCCAGCACTGAATGCGTACGCAAAGGCGAAGTTTGCAAACGGCAAATGATGGCTAAAAAAGTGCAACACAATATGAGTGAGAGCCTCTGGCACAAAGAGCCAAGCAAAGAGTCTGTCAATTGGATCGCTGCGATTTTTCTCACGCCAGAATAAAGCGGCGAATACCATGATGGCCTGGATGGTTGAGGTGGTCCTCAATGCTGGATGAGAGAGGTGCGGTCCATACTCAAGGTCAAAGTCACTCAAAGACCGATCATAGGAGAAGTTGCCCAAGCAGAACAGGAAAGGCACCAACGTGATCACCAGGCAGAGCTTCACCAAATTGTAGGCATAGGTGTTGTTGCTCTTGCTGGGGGTTTCGGGTGCCTCAGCTGTTTCAGAGAGCATGTTGGTGCCGGGTGGCACCGGCCTCTTCTGCATCTTTCCCACAAATGTCAAAGTCGCCATGGAGAGGGCCATGACAGTCTGGCCGCGGCTGCTGTGGGTAGACGGAGTCTTTTGAAGACTTCCACTTGTTGCACTCTTCCACTGCGTCACTTTGGAGTATCCCGACACCGGGGCAGTGAACGCAAGAGCCATCGCCATAGCACGAGCGAGGATCGAGCCTTTTTCAAGCTCCTCGGACTGGTCTGTTAACACCTGCCAACAAAAGCAGCTGAAGGGCTTTCTCTTTGCAAACCCTTTGGTCCAGTCTGCGGGAACACTCTGAGTGAAGCCCGTATCGTCTTCCTCGCAGCGGTCCTGTCTTTTCTGCTAGGTACACAATGGAAAGCTATCAGGCTTGCACCAGCCTGTCATAAAACATTGGGCGAAGTAATTAGCCGCCATCACAAGTGCAATCCCTTTAAAAAGGCGACATTGTCCGGAATGGCACTGGGACACAAAAGGGGCCGCAGCTCATGACGGCAGTGTACAGTGCTGGAACAATCAGAAATGCAGTATGTAGATGCACTTGACAAGGAACTCCAAACGGCCTTTGTGAATTGAGATGCAAGAATCTGCACCAATAGCAGCATTGCTGCTGTGGTATCCCTCTTGTGGCAAGGCAGCTTCTGGCCCAGAGACAAAGAAGCATGTAGTCTCAACTACTCAAGCTTGCGCAGGAACCACTTCACAACTGGCCCTCCAGATGGCGACGAGTCAGCTTCGAGAACGAGGCTGTCCTCGAAACAATTCACGACGTCGACTAGGCATTTTGGGAAGACTCGGAACACATTCGGAGCCTGCCTTCTCAATGTAAAACCGATGAACATCAATGACCTTACGATCCGAGAACAGCGCAAGGGCACATTGCGACAACACCTGCCCGTGTTGCCAGGTCACTTCCCCGTCACCAGCAGCCTCACTTTCGCTGGCTTCTTTCTTTGCTTCTTCGTCCTTGCTGCCTCTACAGTCATGAGGCCAGCTTTGTATGGCGCTGGAGACTCCTTCTCTGCTCCCGCACGCACCCACTTCTCACTTCGCAGATGTTCCCCCTCCCCACTCCAACCACCCTGGGCCGAGAAAAAGAAAGTAATGCATTCTTGAATTGAAGAGCGTCCCGAGCATACTCAGACCATCGACGTGAATCGAGGGCGAGGCGAATGCCGAGCTCAATGAAGGACACTATAAGGAAGGTTCTGTACAGTCCTCTGTCAAGGCCGAGAAATGCAGAGCCTCCCCCTGACAACCGCCTTACTGCCCTGTCATCCCAGGCAGTGCTGGCTCGAGAGCACAGTGACGGCTTCCCCCCATGTCGTGGCAATCAGCTGTGGCGGATTTCGATTTCAGCCAAAGCCGTTGCCAGTTCGCTCTTCCTGCTCATCGCCAGCAAGCTTCACGGGTTGGTGTGGAGGCCAGAGAGAGAACACAACTAGCGCACGAGAGCGAGCGAGAGAGCGAGAGAGAGAGAGGGAGAGAGAGAGAGAGAGAGAGAGAGAGAGAGAGAGAGAATGTGTGTGTGTGCGCCTGCACAGCCAACTTGCAGCTTGGCAACTTACGGAACCGGTGAAGCGGATGCCTTTAGTTCGAGTTTAACAGTGCCCTGCCAGAGATCCTGACTAGGATCGCAGCTCGGCAGGCCCATCTCGCAGTCGACATCACTCTCTGTCCTTGCACTCTCCTGCACACCGTAGAACTGCCTGAACTTGCCCGGCCCTTTCAGTCTGTGCATATCGACCATCGCGCATTCGGGGGTCGCGTAATGCAGTGCAGGGACGAAGACAGTGACAGCCCTGCTCACCAATGCTTTGGATCGAAAGCCCAATGCCTGGCCTCCAAGGACTGACTTTGTCCACCCCTGAGTCTGCTTCGCGGGATTCATGTTCCTTGGGCATCTCAGGCTTCGGCTTCAAGCTTGATGCAAAGCAGAATCGCAGCATGAATCAAGCTTAGGGACGTAACACGCAAGACGGAGTCTGACTCCCAAACAGGATCCACAAGTATTTTGGCACCGCCCATGCGAGTAATCTCCTGGACTCCATTGCCCACCTTATACTTCTCTGTGAAGCCAAGACCTCCAAGCCCTGGGCCCTGGAAGGAATATTCCATCTCGATGTCATCTGCTTCTTGTGCAAACTCTCGAACATTCTGGTTCTTTCCGGCACCCCAATCCATGAGCTGCAAGCCTTTCCGTGCCAGCCATGGAAGGCCAGCAGCCTTCCAGTATGCATCGATGTCTCCTTCCGTCTTGTAGCAGCCCCACTTTCCGCTCAAGCCGCTTCCGCCGAAACCTGCCGACCGATGCACACGGCTGAATCGCGGTTTCAATGCCAGTCCGCTCAAACCTGCGAGCAATGCCCCGTCATGCATACCATCCTGACCCATGTGATACTCAGAACTCGTTGCCCGCAACTCCAAAGATGACACTTTGAACTCATTGTCTCGTCTTGCAGGTCTCGATGGGGCTGCAAATGAAGTCGGGAGGCACAGTCTGGCTGCACAGAGCACAGCACCGATCAAGAATATGCCGCGAGAAGATCCCATGGTGATGTCTCGAAGAACTCACTACGCTTTCGTGGTCGAGGCTTGTCACACTCTATTATATACATCTCGACAATATCGAATCAAAGTCGACGAAAACTGTCGCGTTGCATGTCAGACCCATGCCCTTCACTGAGCCATGAAAGCACGAGTCGTCTCCAGGCAGCAAGAGGGCTGTGCAGTCTCCACCACAACAGCAAACAAAAACAAGCTTGCAACGCTCTTTTTGGACTGCGCAAGCATGGAAAAGCGGCGACTTTGGCAGAGTGCGCAGCAATGCGCAGCAGCAGCAAAGTGCAGTCACAGAGTCGGCTCCCCTGCACAGGCGAAGCTCGGACATTCCATGTCAAAAACGATCTCCAGCCTAGCTCAGGACAGTCCGACACTTTGCCATGCCACACGAAAGAGTAACCCTGAACGAACAACGAGTACAAGATGCTGCTAACTACACAAACACGTGTGACACGAATGCAATGATTTCGGAGTGCGAAATGCACAGAATGTCTGGCAATGTCTCGCTCCTGACAGCTCAGATGTCTTTCTTAGCATTCTTGCAGGGTGCACAAGAAGTGGCTCCAAACGGGAGAAATACAGTGCCAATTGCGCCAGGGTGCCGATGCTCCGGTCTGAGTTCTGAATCTGTGTGCTTCACCAGTTCCCAGTTCTTGCCAAAGCTTTTTGCTTGGGTGGGATGACTAATTGATCTCTGACTTATCCGCTTGGAAATGTCAACGGAACCTGCCTGGGCCGTCAAAGGAGATCCTCCGACTCCCCCTGGAATTGCATGGGCTGATGGGTGTCCTGGCAGGGTGAAGGTGATTCAGGCGCACACAAAGGCCAAAGGCTTGCAGAGTGGCGGCTCAAAGACTAAACAGCTCTGCGTGGTGATGCCTTTTGAACGGCAAGGTACGCACGATCGGTCATTCCTACTGAGGCAACCAAACTGCTGCAAGACATTGCCCAACAAACCCCGCTTCGAGCAGCTTCGTCGAGCAAGCGAAGTCTTGTACCAGCTTGTCGGAACAAGCTTCCTGGAGGCACCGATGGCACCAGACAGCTTTGGCACACGGAATGCAGGCACGTGACCTTGGGCAGTTCGCCAAAAACAGCAAGCCTTCTCGAAATTGTCGAAAGCGTGATTGCTGCTGTCGGCGGTCCCGTGCTCAACCTGCTCTGTGATCTTACGTGAACTTGATAGCCTCTGCTTTGCTTGCGCGTTCAAGTCCAAAAGCTTAAGCTTTGCTGACTGCATGTCCAGGTTTGGAGTCTCTTCTGACTGCAGCATTGCGTTGCAGAAATGTCCTGAACAATGTATACAACTATACTCTGATTGAACCTGCTCAGGGCAAACTCAACGTTGCATTCCTCAACGGGTCAACCTCGCCACCAAACAAATAATCATGCAGGGGTTTCGCATCTGACGATGTCGTCGCCACCTTTTGCCTTGCCGCCTGCACCGAAATGCTGCCAGGACCATTTTCCCTATAGATATCAGCCATCAGTCAAAGAACGGAGATAGGTGGCCTGATAAACGCCAAGCACCGCGGACCAGACTGTTGGCATAGAAACCACCACAAGCGGCACCTGCAAAACATGCAGCGGTAGCTGCCCACTGCGCTTAAGCTGCTGAGAAGACAGTTAGTCCGCCCGTGAGCCTGCAACTCCACCGATCACTGCGCCGACCACGGGAACAGGAATCGAGGCCTTCAAAGGGCAGGCAATAGTGAGATGAAATATGTGTATCCCTATACGTGATGCTTTTGGGCATGACGCGCTGAGCCTGACCGACCGCGGCTCCGGCCAAGCTACCAATAGCCCGGCCAGAGGAGCTCACTGTGCTCTCGCAAATTCGTTCCTAAGTCAAGAAAACGTACAGGATCACGACTTCAAAGTATAAGCGACTTGCAGCTGTAGCAGAAATACTCGGACACTCTATAACTGCGGTGTCACGCCTCTGCTTTCTTTCCCACTGCTGAGATCTGAGCCGTGAATTGCTCCGAGCTGATGTTCTTATCTTCCAGCTGCCTGAAATGTCTCCCACTAGCAGCAGCTTGCACAATGCGTTTCGGGCGATTTACTACCATTTCCGGACCATCCAAAGCAGAGCAGTTTTTCAATCAAGCACAAGGAATTCGGGCGAGGTTGGCCTCCTGATGCCTGCTGTATACTTTCACGCAGCACGCTTTGCTTGGTGTGTGCTTGTGTAGCGAGCACAAGCTTCGATGCATTCCACCGTAGCATAAAGGACAATTTTGCGGTGTCTGTGGGCGTGGCCACGGGCCACGGGCCGCGCGCCAAGCTTTGGTCCGCGGACCGTGGGTCGGGCGCCGAGGGCCGTGCGACTGCGGGCCGCAGCGAAAACGCCAAATTTGAGGGTGGGCGTTCAGGGCGTTCAAGATATATTATGATGAACCGGCGTCGCCAAATGAGGGGGCGTGCTTCAGATCTTTTATGATGAACCGGAATGGCCAAACGAGGGGGGTTCTTCAAAACATATGATGAAGCGGGATCGCCAAAGGACGCTGGGTGTTTGAGATATATGATGAACCAGGACCGCCAAATGAGGGGATGTGCTCAAGGTCTGTGATGAACATTGTTGAAACTGAATCGCCAAAGGACGGCGTGTGTTTAAGATTTATGATGAATGTTCAATAGATATGATGAACCGGAATCGCCACATGAAAGGGAATGTTTAGGATATATGATGAGCCGCCGTCGCCCAATGAGGGGCGTGTTCAAGATATGAGGCACCGGCCTCACCAAATGAGGGGGCATGTTTATCATGTTTCAGATGTATGATGAGCCGGAATCGCCAAATGAAATGAGGGGGCATGAGGGGGCTGTTTTAAGATATACGATGAACCGGAATCGACAAAGGAGGGCGCCTGTTGAAGATCTATATTATACATGATGAACCGGAGTCGAGAATTGAGGGCGCCTGTTGATCTATATTATGATGAACCGGAGTCGCCAAATCAGGGAGTCTGTTTAAGATGTATGATGAACCGCGGACCGCACGGCCGGGTGGCCGCGGCCACGCTAAACAGTACTATTATGGTCAATTGATACGGGAGCCAGGACCTGTTGCAACAGTCCAAAGGCAAGTCACTGTCAACTTCCCTCCTGTTCTCGTCATTCTGTCGAGCGGCTCGCAATGCCGACCAATTTCTTTGTACAACCTGGTGCAAGCGAATCGATTTGAGGGATGAACCGGAAAGTCATTCCCGGATGTAGCGTGCGAGGCACGACTTCGAGATCTACAAGACTACATGCATAAACTCAATCTATTGTGATCTGCGTCTGAATGGTGCCAGAGCCGCGCATAGCCCTCGACAGTCATAGCTGCTGCAGCTCCAGCCACTCGCGCTGCAGGCCTGGGCAGGGACAAATCAAGACTCCCTCACTTTCGTAGACTCATGCTGGCT
Source organism: Symbiodinium necroappetens (assembly GCA_905231915.1). Classification (NCBI taxonomy): domain Eukaryota; class Dinophyceae; order Suessiales; family Symbiodiniaceae; genus Symbiodinium; species Symbiodinium necroappetens. Next base: position 40,384 of record CAJNJA010007686.1, read on the forward strand.
CAAGACCCTCTACATGAGCCGGGCACCCACGACAACCCACGTGGATAGCAGTGGAGATGGCTTTCTCCTGTACGAGTAGCCGAGCCGTCAACGGAGGTTCGCATAGCCAACCATTGGACTTCCATGGACTTCCAGTTTCTTGCAATGGCACATGTGGATGCCTTTTCATATCTATGCGTGGCGGAACGGCTAATGACGAAGGCTGAAGTTTGCAAACATCCGTTTGTGTTTCTGATGTCCTCGCATGTGCATCCTCCTCTGCATTCTTTCAGCCTTGCTGTACCCACGCCTTGGCCCTGGGTGAAATCTGCTGTCCTTTCTTGACACTCACTTCGGGTCCGTCGGCTCGAGCAGATCGCTATGCGTGCTCACGGCTCAGAGTCAGAGTCTCAGAGCGGTGGCGAATTTCATGGCGGATTTCTTCGCACAAGCTGGCAGCAGCTTCTGCAAGCAGAAAGCTTCGTAAAAAAGGCCAGGACATCTATGTTCACAGTGCTGTTCATTTCCCATTCTCATCCAGCCTACACTGGCCTACACCGCATGAGGCTGACAGAGGACAGTAGCAAGTGCAGCTAGAGAATAAAGTCCTGAAGCTTGTCTGGGACTGCACGCAAGCCGCCTGAGTGAAGCAACAGCAGCAGAAGCAAGCATGGTGCTGCCATAGTAGGCGGAAGAATATCTTCAACAGCTGCCAAGGATCTCTCTCCCGAGAATACAGCCTTCGCTCGCGTCAACGACGGATTCCGGTCGCCTGGCGCAGGGCCATGCAAGACGAGGTTCAGATTGTTGGCCCCGAGACTGTGCTTCCGAAGAACGCGGTGCTTTGAACGCATCTCGTCTTCGTCTTGCAAGACCCCAAAGTGGCCAATGCATAGCGGCAGTGTGGTCAAGCTAGGGTCTCCTAAAATACAAAAAACGCCATCAAATCGAGCCAGGCCCACTAACATGCATATCTTCGCATTCATAATTCTTAACCGTTGCCGTGCAGTTTGGAAAGCATGCGCGACTTTGTGCACCTAAACAGTATTTCCTCTCGTGGTTGAGCATTTTCGGACACACGGCAAAGCGCATGTTTGTTCGTGTTTCCTGCGAAATATCTCATGTTGGCAAGTTTCATGCCCAATGCTTCAAGCTGAAAGATCCAGGCCCTAGGTTCCGCCTTGGATTGCCGACTGAACTCTAGCCGTCGCGACCACTGCACATCCAAAAAACTATGAGCCTGTGGACAAAATTCGCAAACACACCTTTGCCGCAGAAGCAAGCCTGGTTCAAATGCAAATCAATGAAAGCCCTCCGGGTGCAGTACGTAATCACTATGGCGGAGCTGCAAAAACGCAAGGAATCGATCTTTGCCTGCCTGCGCCATCATCCACATTTGCCAAGTCATCGGACCTTCAACCAGCAGAAGAGAAAAACACAAGAGCAGCTGAGGAAGCCGGCCTTGACAGCGGAAAGGCCTGCAGGCGTCTCGTGATCGGCTGGGATTTCTCAGTGACCCGTCACTCGGCCTGCAAAGGCTCCTTCTGTGAGTGCTCCGGATTCAGCGCAACTAGCCTGTGCAGCCGCAACAGGCGCAAGATGGTGCAAGCATTCAACGGAGACTTCGCTTCAGAAGTGTGTGTCTGCACATGTCGGCTCTTCGTGAAGATTGGATGCTGTCCCTCCGCTTCCGTCCCTGTTTCTGCCTGAACGGCTCACCCACATCGAACGCCGATTCACAAGCTTAGGCTCTCCTTTGTTCCCTATTTTCATTTCCCTTCTTCTGGCTCGGGCTTGGTGTCCCTGAAGGCACGTGGACCAAAAAACCACCCGAGAGACGAAAGCCCCAGCATAGGGTGCCGCCGTCTCAGGCAGCCGAAAAGATGACGAAAGGATCGTCGGAGAGAATACGGGCATTGCGATCGATGCCACGCCGACTTTGAGTGCTTTGTCTTGCCCAGCACTCTCAGCGGCAATCAGGGTCGAGCCTGTGGAATATCTAAGCCAATGAAGCTCTTGGCACGCTCGAGGACCTTGGCTCCAGGGCCCCGAGTCTCGCGAGTGAAGTGTGGATGTCAAGTCACTGTGACACTGCACCCGGCTCCTGGCTTGTGTGCACTCGACCTGCCAAAGTCATACTTCTGCACACGAGCGCAAAAAACAAGCCACCGAATGTCCTTCCTGTCCCTGACACCTGTCCGTAGAAAAGACGTGCCGCCAAAGCCG
>CAJNJA010007687.1:0-15960 GCA_905231915.1 Symbiodinium necroappetens
TCCCCATCTAGACGCTCGACTCCACGTGGAACCATCCGATCGTTCACAAATAGTAGTGATTGTTTGAAAGCGGTTTCCCGAGTGTGGTTGCTCACTGATGCGTATTTCAACCCAGCGATGCGAGATAAAGCGACCACTTGTAGATGACGACTATGTTTCAAAACATGTGCTGAATCCCCATGCTACCGCAACAAGGCCCGACTTCCTGGCAAGCTTGCCCCCAATGACTGCAGACACTCACAAAAACAAGGGCCGACTTCCACATGTGGGTGTAATAGCAGCAAGCACACCATCGCACACACCAAGCAAACGCTCGAGTTTGTTGCCATCACCGCCTCAGGTAATCGCTCCTGGTAGCGGAGAGGCTCCGCACTGCCCATCGAGGCCTCCGCCAAGATGGCGGAGACCACCTGCTGCAGAGCGAAGATGAGCGAAGTCTATAGTTGAAGCAGCTCAAGTATCGACTCTGGGTTTCTGCTCCATGTCAACTCGAAGTGAAGCTTTCATAAGCTTTGCCAGGGGAGCATTTCAAGTTACATGGTTGGTACTCGTTCATCGGCATGAGTGAGTGGGGGACCCGGGATTGGTCTTCCGTCTTGACAATGCTCCGTGCTGGCCTCAGCGCTCGCATCGTGGGACGATTTGCCTTCAGATTACGCTGAGTAAGCCGATCGCAAAGTTCCGAGGCACAGCGTTGGGGTGTGGTTTGTAGATATCTCGCCCAGGTTTCCGACGCATCCTTTCATCTGGGCACTTGCCTACAGACTTATGACCTGACGCAAGGCTAGGTCACCCTAGATTGTCGGCAAGATTCCTCAGCACGGAAACTCAGAGGCAACCACAAACTACACACACACACACAGTCGCGTGGCATCGAGCTCGCTTGCGGGAAGAGTATCTGCGATCACTCATCGAAGGACCTGAACAGCTCATGCCTACCCAGTGGAACACTGAGGCTGTAGCAAAACACCTGCTTGATGTCTTGGGCACTTATGCACCTGGCGAGGTTTTACCACTCGCGACGTCTGCAGAGACTCAAGGCAATCCGGCGGCAGACAGGTCGCCATAAATGCGAAGACCAACACAAGCGCAGACCCTTTATTCCGAAGCTGCAGCTTCCAAATCCCACTGGTGCCCATTCACAAGAAGGCTGGCCCGTCTGCATCTTGATCGAAGATCCGAAATGCTGCTCTCAGCATGCCGACCTCCACGATTGAATGCAAACCAGAAAGGGAAACATGCGGGCTACCCTCTTGTCCCCATGCAGAATACAAGCTGGCAAGGAATTCTAGAGCACGTTTTTGACCCAGAGGAGTCTGTAGCGGCTTTGCCTGGCACTGGTCTTGCTGCAGTGTGGCCCCCATAAAGTCGTTGAAGCCTTGACAACATGTCCGAGATAGTTGTTTCGTAGCGGCCCTTGTCCATCAAAAACGGCACAGTGCGCAGGCTTTCACCGCTGAGCAGCACCGGCATTCTCTCCGCATGTCTTCACTTCGCAACTACTGGAAGCATCTGTATGTCTCCATGCAAAGCAGGACAATTGTGGCACATCACCACCGGCTGGGGGCCGGACTGATGCTGTTGTCATCCGCAGGCCTGGAGTACAGGATCCCAACGACCTGGCAGGGGACAGCAATGTCGGCAGGCTTGCAGCTTCCAAACCCCCTTCTCAAGTTGTGCCTGACAAGCAAGCTGCAGAAGTGACAAGCATGGACTGGCAAGTCTCCCAGCTGGCATCGTTCCTTTTGGCATCTTTTGGCGTCTAAGTCTCCTCATTTGCAGCAGGTTGGCGTCGTCGAAGCTCACGGTCGAGGCCGTCCGATGTATCCTGTCGGCTGGAGCTTGGTCAAAACTTGGCCCAAAACTCCTTTCTAGAAAATGGCCAGTAGCCATCGGGACGGAAAACTGCCGAGCTCTGCTCCCATCCTCGGAGGCGACCAGCTCTGGACCTCCGACAAGGCCGACCAAGCCAAAACAGGATGTACTTTCGAGACGCAAGGGCCGTCAAAGTAGCAATGACTTGCGCCGACCCATTGAGACACCAGCCTGTGGACCCAAGCTTTGCCATGAAAGCCCGTATGTTGGCTTGCCTGACCGGACTGCGATGGACTGCGTGACTTATAACCTCGAGTGATCGGACTTGCGGACAGGCGGGTAGCTTCGCCTGTACAAGCTTCCCCGCACGCGGCGCTTTTGGGCCAAGTTGGCATTGAGCTGCCGCACAGCTTCCTGGCGAAGGCTTCTCTCTTTCCAGGGCCGGGGTCTTTGTCAGTGCTGCAGGGCCGGCTCTTTTCGGCTTCTTTGCAGCCGTCTACAAGTAGCCACAAGAATTACAAGCACACATGTCAGCTGTGACTGTGGTGATGCACAAACGCCTGGTATGAGTTTCGGGCTGCACTCCACTCACAAGATGAAGAGCATACATACATTGCATCACCAACTGGCACCCGGACTTAAACTCATGATGACCCGCCCAGGCCTCACCATATGCTTTGTTGGTGAAGATCATCCAGGACAACGCGACTGCCTCTCAACGAAGCACGGGGTCCACTCTAGAACCGAATTGAAACGTAACGGCACCTTCTGGATTTCATCTCCGAAAACTGACGATGCGTGACCGCTGCTTCTCTTGAGGGTCCAGCGACGCAACGCTTGAAGGCAAGCACGCCACAGTCAAAGATACTTGGAACTCGATAACTACCTTCAGAAAGGGCCGACCCCGACCCGTCTACAAGTAAGTGCTGGGCAGCCGCGCGGCCGTGTCCGGCCTGCGGAGATTCATAGGGCAGACACTGAAAAACGTGGTCCGAACACACACTGTTGCGTGTGCAGCTGAAGCGTGCACGACTCAGGACTGGTGAGTGAGATCTCGTGAATCAACTATACTACTGTAACTCGTGGCAAGCAGTAAAACAACCAGATGCTTGGCAGCCTGATCGGAACCCTTGTTGCCTATGCGGTACGCCACAACCCCTTGAAAAGTCTCCGCTACTTTGCTTCCAACCGCCGTTCAGCTCCGTCATGCATACCACCGAAATTGTGTGGTTGAGTGCTTTGCTTGAGGTCGCTTGCATCCTCAACCTTGGGCCCCGGCTTTGCAGTGGACATAAACTTTGTGTCCAAGCTGTTTGAACTTATCAATGAATTCGACGGCCTGATGCAGCGAACTAACCACTCAAGCCCGGGTCTAAGGTTTGATCCTTGCCCGGTCCCTGGAACTGGGCCTTCAGGAGGTCCTCCAACGAAGGCTCGTAGTGGTCCACTGTCGGCAAGCGAAGTTGCGTGATCTCCATGCGGTCGTAGGACGCCTCGAGACAGGCCCCTGCCGAATGAATCTGCAATCCCAGGGAGAAAAGGAAACACGTACACAGTCGACTGTTTCGCATGCCTGCGGTCCACAGTACTCGTCGCAGAGGTTCACAACGCCGCGAACTCCCAGCGCCTTGGGTATAAGAAAGACTTTTCCGCAGAGTGAGGTTCTACATGGTTCTACCACTGAAGTCAGTCCTGCAGCTGCTCTGGGTGCTGCAGGATCGCCAAGGGAGCCACACCTGTGCATCCCGGCAATTCACACTGCTTCTGCAAGTTCTGGTTGCAGACCAATTGAGAACACGAAAGAAGTGTGAGCATCCATGGAGGGATGCACCTGACCCCTCCCTGTTTCCCCTAATCCTGCCGTGTTCGCAAGTGCTTCGAAAAATGCTTTTCTTGGTATGGTCGGTGTCGCCTGCTCTCGCAATCATCTCTGCAGCCCTTGCAGGTACCCTGCTGTTCGTCGGAAGGCAAACCAATGCAGCTTTCCGCTTGCGAGCATTGTGGAATCAAGCTAGATCTCTAAGCTTTGACAATACTTCCGTTGGTTCCTGCAGGCGCTTCGGGAGTCCCGGCGCTTCTGAGCTACCTACCAAAGGGCGCAGAGGGCCCTTTCAACGTCGGCACGAATTGCAATGTGAACTTGGAAAAACGATGACACGTATTGTGGGCCGGGTAACCCAGTGACTCTCGTTCATTGGTATGCTGGTCAACATGTGTAGACACTCCACCTGCCACACTAATCTGGGTCCCTAGGCTGTGAAACGTTCACGGTGAGTTTACCTTTTGGCAAGCCGCCGGTGATACAAGACAGAGCCTGCTGCTGCAGCGCCGACCGAAGTTTCAGAAGGAATGGGGGTTGTCACTGCCTTCCAATTACGTCGCGAGCTTTCGCCTTCACATTGCTGGTTTTCTCGCCGAGTATTTTGGCAATAGTTCGAATCGAAAGCTCCCGCCGATATCTTGCAATATCAAGTGCGTTCGCACGAGCTAAACCTCCGGTAGGGGTGGGTACGGAACCGAGAATGCTGTAGGTAAGGTGCCCTCACTGACGGCCACAAGAATCAGATGCGTGCCTCGGCTACTGACGGTTGACTCCTCCCGCCGTCACTCATCGAAGCCATGAAACAACATTAATTGTAGCAGAGCTGCTGTTGCCAGTCACAAGCGTCGAAGTCGATGCAGCAAAGCTTGAAGAAGCTGGAAACACTGCCAGCACCTGTGAAGAGGATTATCAGCAAGAATCCAAAAACACTTGAGGTACCAGGCTCATAATAAGGAGATTCGGAACCCAACAAAAACAGGATGGTAGGGGACTTCTATTTGCAGGAGTCAAGTGGGGCCTTCCCGGATGCAAAGCCAATAGCGGCAAGCCGGCCCTGAGACATGGATGTCCAAAGCACAGGCTGCGAGGCACACTGCCCCTCTGGGCACATGTACAGGCCCGTGATTTGACTCAAGGCTTCACCCACCGGCTTCAAGTTGGAGACGAAAGCCAAAGAAAAGCTTCCTGTGCTATTCGTCATTCTGCAGAGGTGGAGTTCATCGGAGGTCGCCAGGAGAACGGCCGCAACTGTAGAACTCCCCCCAACGCTGGCCACGGCGCCAGCAGTAGCACTTTGCACCCGGGGTGGGTAAGCGAGGTAGCTGCCATTCACGCTGCTGGGTAAGTCCAGCAGCTCAAGCGGATCCAGTCCAGTTTGCGCAGTTTGCACTTGCGGAGCCACGGCCGTCTCTTCGACCAGATACAGCCCGCTCTGCCCCAGGATTACGGAAACGTCTGCCCAGACTCCTAGCCCTCGAGCATGATGAGGCAGCAAGACTGGTGTGCCCACAGGCCCCCAGCTTACGCTGCCAGCGCTGAAGGAGCGTAGAACAGGACCGGCTGCCATGCGCAGCACGTTTGCATGCAGCCTCGTTCCGTCCGACACATAGCATAGTTTGTCAACCCCACCCCTCACAACTAGTCTCCAATGGTGAGCCAAGTTTCAAAGCAGTTGGTCGGAAAAGCGCTGGCCAGGAAATAGGCACTGGAATCCATTCCAGGCTGGATGTCTGCGACCAAGAATCCCATGGCAGCGTGATCACGGTTGATATCTTAGTGCAGCGCAGTACGCGTGTGTCATTAGCCGTCCGACGTAGCAGCTAGTTGTGCCGCTGATACTCATCGGCAGTGCACCGTGCACAGCAAGGAGGATACGTCACTACGACCGGCGTCGAGCCGCACCGAACGAAATTATCTGCTAGCCACAAAATGTGTTGTGATGCAAGACTTTCACTTCCGAAACAAGTTAGAAGAGCCCTTCCTACGGACAGACCAATCAAATCATGACCAGCGAGTATTTGGTATATGTCTGTACTTACATGCGTATGTGTGCACGTATGTAAGCATGCATGTGCATATGTATGTATTTACGTGCAACGTCTGTCTTTATGTGCGTGTGCATGAGAAAGGTGTACGTTTGCATGTACTTATGTACGTGTGTATGTCTTTATGTACGTATGTGTGTACTTATGTACGTATGTATGTATGTATGTATGCATGTGCTTAGGCACGTATGTATGTGTTTATGTACATGCGTGTGTGTGTATGTATGTATGTATGTATGTATGTATGTGCATGTATGTACGTACGAATGCATGGATGTATTTACGTGTGTAAGTCTGTATACATGCAAGCATCAAGTGTTGTCCTATGTTTGTACGTGATGTACGTGCATACATAGGTAGGTACACGCATATGTATGAATATAATATATATATATACACGCATACATCTACATATATCTAAATCTATAGCTATCTATATATAAATATACACACATACATAGTCAATATATATATATATATCTGTGTGTGTATGTGCACGTGTGTACTGTTGTGTACGTACAAACATGTGGCCTATTGTTTGCTATGTTTTGTAGGTACTTGTATGTGGTCTATCCCTTGTTTTGCTGTATTACATTATGTTATGCTGTGCTGTACAGGGTCGCGTCATGTTGCAGGTGGCGATGTATGTATTTATGTATGTACGTCTGCATGGTCACATGTGCATACATATGTAAATGCATATGTTCCTTTATGTGCTTGTGTACTGGCTTGTTTTCAAAGTCTGCAAATGTATATCAATATATACATACATACATACATACATACATACATGTCATTCATGCATTCATTCATGCATTCATTCATCTATATGTATGTATGTATGTATATATATATATACATATGTGTGTGTGTGTATGTGTTTTTGTGTTTGTCTGCGTGCGCACATAGCATATGCATTTTGCATATTCCTATGGTATGTACTTGCGTGTACGTGTGGTATATTCTTTGTTGTGCTTTGTCATGCTGTATACATAAACATATGTGTGTATGTGTGCAAATATGTATGTATATATATATATGGCACTCGCACTCTATATATATACATACATACATACATACATACATACATACGTCCGTACGTACAGACATACATACATACATACATACACGTATGTATGTATGTATGTATTTATGTATGTTTGTCTGAATGAATGAATGAATGAATGAATGTATGTACATGACCAGCGGGCGGCTCGGCTGCCGAAAGAACCATGGTCTAGACGAGTACGAGGAAGAGTTCAGGAACTTCTTACAATGTGATGAAAAAGGTAAAAGGTTATGTTCTTCGGCCCGGCGACGCATGAAAGCGCCAGGAGAGCTTCCAACAGCAGCGTTCCCATGAAGAGATTTTGACCTCAGTCCAGCTGCCTCTACAAATAAGCATGAGCTCAGACGTTGAACACTGAGTTTTGAGTATCAGCTGGGACACCAGTTTTCGGCACTTGCCATCGGCACCTGCAGCAACGCCGTCGCTTGGGGGAAGATGGTGACTTCGCCTGTCCACGAGAAGATTTTGGGCTCATTAATTGGCCACATTAGAGTACTGCCAGGCCTTTGGCTCGAAATTCAAGTTGAGGTGGAAAGGGTCAGTCTTGGCACTGTCGAGGTTCTCAGTCTCAATCTGGAGAGGTGGACTCGATGGAGAATTGTGTGGAGTAGGATCTGGAGGCAAACCAGCATCGGAGCATGGCTGTGGCGGAGGCAGCGCCTGTTGCCGGAGATTCCGGATAGTGTGCCGCTCACTATCGTGAGCCACAATCTGGCAGTTCTCCAACCGGCCCTGTATTTCAGTGCAGCAGCCACGCAGGCCGAAAGACGGCACTTCTCTAGTTCGAGCAGGGGCCGACTGCGATCTCGTGGCGGCGCCGCGCTGCGCGACCTCACGCTGTGCGACCTGTTCGGCTTCCCGCTGCAGAAGCATCCTGGCGGGCCCCTGCAGCGTAGGACTGGCACTCTGTGGAGATACCGCGAACACAGATGGCAGGTCTCCACCGTCCTGGCGCTCAAGGACTAGGACTATAGCTGGGCTCAAATGCTTCGTCTGATTGTGGATCGAGCCTCGTTCAGCACCGGCCGAGACAACAGCAAATGCGGCTCACTGTTCACGTGCTTCGCATTCACGGGCGTCGCTTGCGGCGATACAACCTGAATCGATGGAAAACCGTACGGCAAGGCCTCTGCAAGCCTCTTCCCTCCACTACTTTGCACTTGGCAGTGGAACTCTCGGCGTATTGCCGCCGGAAACTATCATTTTTAAACACGGCACGAGGAGCATTCACTTCGTCCAGAGCCTTCTGCTGCGGCTGGTTGCGCCCTACCTCGCTGAGCACCGTCTCCTTCTCCCAGACGTCGAGAGGCATGATTCCTAGGCGCTGCTACGTGAGCAGAGTTCTGCTCAAAGGCTGTCCGAGCAGATCTAGCTGGTGGCAAATTGCCAGCAGCTTGGCCACACTGAGCCACACATCTTGGCTTGGAGTCGTGGGGGCCACATTCAAACAAAGCTGGCATGAGGGCTGAAGTTGGGTTGTGGGTGTGCCGTCACATGCTGTAGGCTCACTGCAAAAAGCTATGCATGGCTTCTCAACAGCTTCCACCTTGCCGAGAAATTTACTCAAAGAGTCGAGTCGGAGTACAGGAGGCTGCAAGGCATGATGCACGATCCGTCTTGCAAATCACGCGACTGCAAATGCAATCGGGCTAGGCTATTAATATCGAATCTATGTAACCAATCGTGAATGAATTCGTCAACCGTGACGCGCAAGCGGAGCCGGAAGTGGAAACCTGGAACCATGAGCGAGCGCACCCTCGGCGCATAGTGCCACAGACAGAAAACACAGGTGTGTCACAATCGCGAACCCGTAACTCATCGACAACCCAGCCTATTCAGTAACAACGAAACTTTCCAAGAATGCCGTTGAGACCAACCTGTCCCGGCCTGACCCCTCAAGGCCGATCCGGCAAGGTATGGTCTGAAAGGCTACGCCTTTTTGCGAAAGTAAAGAGGCCGCCCTATGACAGCATGGGGATTGAGGGCATGTGGCGGGGAAGTAGAAGGAGAGGCAGATTTACCTTGAAGAAGAAGTCAATTCGAATCTGCTGAAAGCAACGGTCCAGGTATGTCCAGGTGACCGCCCTCGTGCCACTACTAGGTGCCAATGTATCTGCGAGCATCGTATGGCAACGATCGATGGTAGCATTGCAATCGCCACCAGCGTGGACTCGTACCACCAGAATCCTGTCATGGAAGGGGAAGACATGGGGCCTGTCCAACCTGCACACTTCAATCCCGAAAAACATCAGTCGTGCGTGCATGATTGTGACCGGCCAGCAAGCACCATAGCCCATCCCACTTTCGGTTCATCCTTGCGGAAATGCTACGGGAGACTGAACAGACAAAGACAAAGCCTGACAGAAACTCATGTACGAAGCCTCCAATCCAGGCTACCTCCCAACAGTTGACAGGTCCAAAAGGCTTCTCAACCCTCAGAAATCATGTCTCTCCAAATGACGCCCAATCTGCCAGCAAGCAGCTAGCATTTCGGAGCAGGACGCTCATGCGGGCCAGGTAGAGCACACCTTAGCTTGTACTGCGGCGTGGCTCCCCACGGAAATCTGGAGGACAACCCTGAACGGCATCGTCTGGATTCGTCGCAGCTGTGAAGTGTTGACTGCTTGTAGCAGAGCTCCTGTCATTTGCCAATCTTCGGAAGCCACCAGCGTGGCATTACTTGAGGCGGCCCTTGACGGGCGCTGATAGCAATCGCTAGTGTTGCCTGTTGAAGCTTTTGCACATTCACTGGGCCGGGTTGTCTGGCGATTTTCGGTGGATTGAGCGCACCCCCGATTGCGAATCCCGATTGCTCCTCCACAGAAGCAAAGTGCCAGCAGACATGGAGGGCTCAAGTGCAAAGGGAGCCATGCAAAGGGAGCCATGCAAAACGAGTGAAGTCATAAAAACACAGCCCAGGATAGGTCGCTTAGGTGACACCCGGCATCTCGCGACCGTCAGCAAAACTTGTTTTTGTTTCATGCTTCGCTGAGCAAAGCCAGATCTTTGATTGCCTTCGTGGGGAAATATATTATAGGCTATAATAGGTCTTACCCGTAAAAACTGAGCGGGGATGGACAAGGGGAGCGGGACTCTCGCAGTCTGGATGCAGCAGGCCAGAACCAAACAGCTGGTCCCATGGCGCAGGTAAAGCCCCGAGTAGTGCCGCAGGTTCAAGACCTAAGCTGGCCGCATCTGACACTACGCACAAGACGCCTAAGACTGCTTCATGTTCTGAAATCTGCCGTCTGTGTATTGTTGTGCCCAAACCCTTCCTGTTGGTGTAGCATGCTTTGTTACTACGGAGACTAAGAACGCAGAGGTAATCTTCATGTTCGGCTTTCTGACGTGCTTGGACGTTGTGTCGGCAGCAAGACTGCTTCAAGTTCTCGCAGTCATCCAACATCTCGCGTGCAGACCGGAGTAGCCTCCTTGACTTCCGCATTGAACTCCGCGAGGGGCCAGTCCTCCTCCTTACCTTGGGGGGCTCGCCGAAACATCGAGAAGCTGAGACGTGATGAGACATGTGACTTCTTGTCTCCGCCTGCGGGGTGCACCAGGCTACAACGATACAGTCGGGCTGACATCCTTACGCAGGGCATTCGGCATCTAGTCCAAAACCTTGCAACGAAGCGAGGTGCAATATCGTCAATGCACAGATGCGAAACGATCTATCCGCTTCCGTTCTGCCGCGAGGATCAAGAAAAACTTTTCCCCTGATGACGCCCTCTGACTGCTGAATATTCCGGGAAGACGCTAGCTAGTTCGCAAAACGATTGTGACCGGTGTCAGGGCCTCAAGTAATCGTCAACCGTTTACCCTCACCCAAACCCGAAAGTGTCCATCTGTGACGACCACTCTTTCCGTCAGAGTGACAGTGGACTTGGCCTTTCCTCGGCTAGGATCAGGGGAGGTTTCCGTGTCTGACGGTTCTCGCCATGATGCATGTGAGCACATTGCGGGATGTCACAACAGATTCTGGAACACACACAGAATTTACCCACGGCGGGCAACATCCCGCAGAGACTGCAAAAAGCATTGATGCAAGATACTAATCACTACAGTACAGGACTTTCCGGTTTGCCCACTCGGTACTGATCCCTCTGAGTTCGTCCCGGAGTCCTCACCACCACGACCAGAGCCTCGCAGCCAGCTTTGAAGTTCCAGTTCACCACCACGTCGACATAGTTTCCATGCCTAGGGTTCGCCAGAACCAGCCTTGGCCAGGGCCGGGCTGAGGGTTTCTGCTTTCAACCCCCTTTCCAGGGCGTCTAACTGATCGCAAAGCTACGGAAAGACTAGTGCTTGGGGGTTGCTTGTACACAGGCATCTCGATATCGTTGCGGTCCACATACATCGAAAAGCCTTCCACTCGCCGGAACTCACCACAGCCGCTCTCCCCAGCCCAGTCCTCGTGAAAACCCTGCGTGGCCAGCGGAAGCTCGTCTGCAGGCCAGTCAGGCACTTGACCTGCTAACCACAAGGCCTTCTTCAATCCATGGTTGTTGGTTGAAGAGCTTGGGGGCTCATTCCTCTGCTTGTTCTGCGTGCGCAGTGGCGGGCACTGAGCAGCCACATACAGAGTGGCCTCCCCGTACACCCTAAAAGCCAACGGCCGCTCGCCATTGAACTGCCAAGGGCTCCGGATAAGGGTCTCCCCCGTCAGAAAGAAGGGAATGTCCAGCAGAGTGTGGTGCGACCAGCCGTCCCCTTCCGGGTGTAGCCACGCATGCATGCCCTTGCGAAGCGGTTCCACATCCACAAATCCTTCTCTTGGCTCCACTTGCACACGCAAGCCGAGATGGCGTCGACCCCGAACACGGATGGCACTATCATCCTCAACAGCGGCATCTGACGTGATGTTGTTGATGGCAGTGAGCATCCAGCTGTGAAAGTTTGCCACCTGATTGACTACGTTGTGCCCGCCCATCCGACCAACAACTAGATCATCAGGCACCATGAGGCGGTGACGTCGGAGCAAACGGTCACGGGCACTGGAGGACATCTTCATCTGAAACCGCAGCGCCAGCCAAAGAGCAATCAGGGTATAAGTGACAGACCAGCAGGTGAACACCATCCAAAGACCCACCACGGCACGCTCTGTTTCTTCCGGTGGGAAGCCTTCAATGCACATGTTCCAACAAACGCCAAGTATGATACTGCCCATGATGACGTGGGTTTGGACACTCTCCATCATCAGTTTGTTCACATCGCGCATGTCCTCGCGAATCTGTATGGACCTCTCATATCGAACCTGCTGGCGGAATATGTCCTGTGCAACTTTAGCTTGATGGGCATCTCCGGTGACGGCGACGAAGGAGCCGAATATGCTGCTGGCGAGGTCAGCGACTTCCCGACTTCGGGACAGCAGCAGGCCAAACATGGTGCCCAAGGCCCCAAGCAGCAACATGGCCTTCACGAGCTAAGGGGTAGCACGAAATTTTCCCAGAAGCGTCCAACCCATGACGATCGGCGCCCACGCTGGAAACGCGCTACTAAAGCCGGCCATCGCAAGCACCGAGGCCCATCAGAGAAGCCTACAGCTTTCTGCCTACCTCTTACCTGTGGGGGTTAAAGTTGGGTGTCTGTCGGCTTGGAGGCAAATTCTGGAAAGTCTTGGTGTGGCAGGGATTCCGAATCACCGACCAGGGTCGCAGTACCGGCTAGCATAGCTGGGCGGCTCAGGCATGAAGCGGCCGGTAGCCCTGGAGGCGCTTTTTAGACGACTGTTGTGTCTTGACTGATCTGCGCCTGGGGATCCGAAACTAAGAGAACTGGTGCCGACAAGCAGCGGGACGGAATTCATGTGCTTTGCAATTAACCTCTCCCCGGCACTCTCCGTCAAAAGCTCCAATGCCCCCGCTGATTTTTGCAGGATATCAAGACTGGCCTAGCAGCACGGTGTCATCAACCTGGCAGGGACTGTACTGGTCTGCTCGCGAGATAAGCATTCTGAACTGGCGCCTACTGCGGGCCCATGCCTTCATAAGCATTAACTTAAACACTGCCAGCTGGGATTGAATCGTCGTCCCTCGCTTGTATCCGCAAGGGGCAGCACACTCTTCAATCACACCTATGCAATCTCTCGCGGCGCGTGCTAGGAGGATTCTGGGCCAACATGAGGACACCTGGAAGTCAATCAATTTGCGAAGATTCAGACTCTCATACGGCCTGGCACCAGAGACCGCGGCCATCCCGCCAGCTCCGCAAGAGAGTAAGGCCAATAGTAGGCCAGAAGTACAGTCGTCCCAAGACCTGCTGTGCGCCGGGACTGATCTTCGTGACTGTAACTGAACTCCATATAGTCATATAGTGCTTTTTATCCACGGAGGTTTATTGGCATGTGCTGTAGCTGCACTCGCGTCTCGAAACGGGCTGTCCGCTGTAAATCCCTGAGCAGCGCTGTGCCTTCGCAATGTGCTTCGGAAGCATTCTCTTCTGCATGGCCAGGAACTGGGCCGGGGAAAGCTTTTATCTCTCTGCGGATCCGAGGGAGGATATGCTGAAGTGGTCGAATGTTGCCAGTGTCTGTGTCAGTTCCAACAAAGCTTCGGCACCCAAGCGTGAGAAATTGAGCTGAACCACCACACAAAACCGTAAGAACTGCATAGTGTCGCCGGGTCGGTCTTTCGGCCCGGGTCCTCTGCTGGCAAGACCCTGCCTGGGGGCTTTTGAAGCCCCAGCACACTGACCCTCACAGCATTCTGTCAACAGTTGAGACATACAGAATTGCACTGGTATTGCACCCAGTCGAAGCTTGGGAAGGCCGTGCTGCTCCACCCACCGCTGGGAGGAGAGTTGCACTTGAGACCCTGCATCAGAAGAGAAAGCTTGAAGTTCGAGATGGTTTGAGTCATCCTGAATATCACACAGGCACACGTCTCTGCAAATTTCTGTGCGGACATCCAAACTACGTAGACGCCTGGGATCCACATGCAGAAATCCACCCGCTGGGTGTAGGGCATAGAGAGGCCCTCAATTTGGAATATTGTGAGGGCCACAAGCCCCGATGATACTCTAGGAAGGCCTTCATCTGCTTCCGAAAGTCTCCGGGCCTGCGAACCTGCGCCTGCGGCCTGCGAACTTCAGAGACCCATTGATGATAGCTGCCAGAGCTGGCAGCAAAGGCAACAGCATCCCCAAAGACGACACTGAAGTTGCTGAGGCCTGGGCCGGGCAAACCAAGCCGATGAGCCCGACGAGCACAATTGCAATCATCCATCTTCCCACGTTGCGGCTTGCCACACCTCGCGGCATCCAAGCCAAGGAATGCTACTGTGTCGGAAGAAGCTTACAAGCTTCCACCCCCCGTTTTGTGCAGCACATCACTTGATTCTGAAATGTGTTATCTGCTGGCCACAAAAGGCATTGAAAAAAGCCAGTCCAGCAGGCACATCGCCTTGGATCAGCTCCTCTGCAGTTTGGGCCTGGTGAGCTGTGAGCGCTTGCCCTGGCTTTGGGTGGTGATAGTTTCAACTTCCAACTGATGCAAAACTGTGAAATCATCCGGCGGTCTCGACGCCTCTGGGGCGAACATCTGTCGCGTTCCCACACCAACATGCCGCGGCGGCACATGGCCTCGGCATAGTTCGGCAGAGTCAGCCCTAAGTCCAGCCGGCAAGCCTGACTCAGACACGGCCGTGGTCCACTTAAGACATCTTCAAACAGCATAGGCCCCTGCCGGAGTGGACTTCTACGAGAAGTAGCAATCCCCAAACTTCAACAAACATTATGATGGCACGACGCATGGGATTTTGCTGACTAAGATGCCCTGTTCAAGCACAGGCTTTTAAGGCCCTGGAATGAAAGCAAAGCACGAAGTTGGTCTCTCTTACGTCGAAATGCAGAGTGCTGAAAAGCCGAGGAGCTCTCCGAGGCCGGAGGTGCAGCGAACGGGAGATCCGGTCTCGGCCTCGGCCGGGTTTCCCAACATTCCAGGATGACTAGAGTGACGTAGAGCATTGCATGATAGCAATGAGAGGCATGCTTCAAACTCAAACCAGCCAAGACGATCAGACAGAGCGGAAACCACAGGCTGCAATGTGTGAGACACTGTAATTAGCCTGAAACACTTCGATAACAAGCAGTCGGAGCTGTCAATTTCATGTTGCTGCCAGCTGCGGCCTGAAACGAACATGTCCTGAAGCTTTGCAGCTCTGTTTACACATCGTCGCATTTACGACATGGTTGCCAGGTTGGATGATGCTGCAGATTCGGACAACTGTCTGGTGGCTTCGTGTCCGCTTTTCCGCCCTTCGTATTGACAGAACTAAGCCTGCAACTGCGTTGCCATGGCAAGCTGCAGGGAACCGATAAACCAGAAGTCTAAACAAACCAAAGCAGGCTCGTGAAGAGGAGAGTGTATGCAGGTTTGCTCGGTGGACACTCGTCAACAAATCTCATCATCCCATGTGGAGGGCTCGAGCTCGATGGCTGCATGGCAGAGCTGCTCCATCCCCTTCAGCTGATCCCGTAAGTTCAATCGACGGCGGCACCTGCCGAAGCTCGTCATGGACCGACTCGAGGTCTGGCATCTCCAGAAGCTCCTTCGACTGGCGCCGAGCCGGGAGAGGTCGGGCACTGGCAGATCAGAGCTGCAGGCGGTCCTCAAGATCTTGCAGCGACAAGAAGCTCATGCCTTTGTAGTCCAAGGCCTCGGAGCCCATGGCGGAACCCCAAAAGGTTTCCGGCCTCGACCTCAATTCCCGAAGACAATACGCGATGTCGGGTCAAACAGGGACCGTGGCTGCAAAGTCCTGGGAACAGCGGTCAACAGCTTCCTGGCCGCAGCTTGCATTCGCGCCGCATGCAGAGGCTCAAACAAAAACTGACAAATGCTGATCACAGTGCATTCCTGATGCCACAGAAGCAAACTCTCCATGCCCAAGGCTCGAAAGGCTTTGGTTTGATTCTTGCGCAAGTGGTGCCTCAACCCTATCTTGACATCAGCGGGTGCAGGAGGCCTTGAACAAAATTGCAAAGCAATTCACAGGATCGTGTGCTTTATGCTGTCGTGAGGTGCAGACCCCAAAGTCTCGACATTTGTTGAGCACGTTGCCCTGATCTATCAGCTGACGCAATGTTGAGACTTTATGACCTCTTTTGCTGCAGACCCTAAATAATGCACTCACTGTGACGGGAAAGCGCGACTGCGTAATGTGATCGGCGGGTAGCGCCGAGTAGCGCCGGGTAGCGCCGAGTAGCGCCGA
>CAJNJA010007689.1:0-15958 GCA_905231915.1 Symbiodinium necroappetens
GGTTTAGGGTTTAGGGTAGGGTTAGCATCAGTTACCAAAGTTACTGTAAGTGTTGCTTCGGGGCTATAAGGGTTTTAGCTGTATGGCGCCGGGCTCAGGGTTGTAGGATGTGGGACTTCCAGTTTCTGTCCCACTAAGTACCTCATAGGTTTCGGAGTTTAGGGTCTAGGGCTTAGGATACACCCCACAGCTACAGACATTTGAGAAGCCATGGCTCGGAACAGGGGGGGGTTAAATATGTATTGGTCCACCTGGACAAGCAAAGCAGGCACCTGCAAATGCAACACTCTGGATTGAATACTATATCACCGTATAATAAATAAATGTGTGTATGTATATATACACATATATATATATGTGTGTATATATGTATTTTCTTTTTATTTGTCTATTTATCTGTTATCTATCTATTTATCTATCTGTCTGTCTATTTATTCATGAATGTATTATTTAATCTATTTATTGAATTATTGCAAGGTCACATGTAGTATAGTATAGCGTGACACAACATAAGATAACGTAGCATAACAAAACACAACACAACATAACAGAATATAATGCAACTCTATCTACCGATCTATCTGTCTATCCATCTGCCCATCTGTCTATCTATCTATCTATCTATCTATCTGTGTATATACATATACACATAAAAGTACATAAGTATACATAAACATACATATACATATACATATACATATACATATACATATACATATACATATACATATACATATACATATACATATACATGCATGTGTATATATATATATATATCATCCATATATATATATATGTACATACATACACATATATTCATTCACATATATATATATATAAGGCCGCACGCGCCTGATCCCAGCGTCGGCCCTTGGAGCAGGCGACCACCGCCGTGCTAAAGACGACGACGTTCCTCCAAGGCACCGTGAGATTTTTAGGGCTTTAGGGTTTAGGGCTTAGGGTTTCGGGGTTTAGGTTTCGGGTTTAGGGTTTCGGGGTTTAGGTTTCGGGTTTAGGGTTTAGGGGTTTAGGGGTTTGGGGGTTTGGCGGTTTGGGGTTTAGGTAGGAGTTTGGGGGTTTTAGGGGTGTTTGGGGGTTTTAGGGGTTTAGAACTGAAGGTTTAGGGCCTTTGGGGCTTTAGGGTTTAGGGCTTTAGGGCTTTTAGGGCTTTAGAATTGAAGGTTTAGGGCCTTTGGGGCTTTAAGGGGTTAAGGGCAAAGGTTTAGGATTTAGGGGTTAGGGCTGAAGGTTTAGGGGTTTAGCGTTTAGGGTTGAAGGTTTAGGGGTTTAGGGTTTAGGGTTTAGATGGAAAACAAGGTGTAGGTTGCAAGGCTTTTGGTCGAAGGGGTTCTGGTGGAAAGTGCCGTTGCGAACAATTGGCTCGCAAACGACAAATACCGGGAAATAAAAAAAGCAAGAACAGCCATTGTAGTAAAAAACATAAAAAAAAACACGTGTGGTAGTTGTAATACTACTACCAAGACTAAGGCTGATACTAATGCAAACCCTCATACGAATAGTACTTACTGATACTCATACTCGTACTCATAGCAACAACAAGAACGATACCAATCACAGTAGCATGAACCCTGACAGCAACAGTAACAGTATAAACAACAGTACCTGCAACTATGACAGTAATAGTTACCGTAATTATAGCAGTAACAGTAACAGTAACAGTAATCACAAAAAAGAATAATAAACTAATGACAGCCACCATCCGACGATGCGTTTGACCTGCCGAAGCTCTCCCTGCCTCTGGACAGATCTCTGTGAAAGCTCCGAGAAGACACGCATCGCCTGCTGCCACTGCTCGTAACGGGCCTGGGACGAAAAGTTTAGGGTTTAGGGTTTAGGGTTTAGGTTGAAAATCATATGTTCAGTCAAGGTCCCCGATCAACCCTAAACCCTAAACCCTGAAGGTTCCGTACTATACTCGAAGGGAAAGGGCTGTTTCGACGCTCCTTTTCTGGCGCGCTCGCCCTGACAGTACGCTTAGGAGTTTCAAGTTGAGGACTACGGCTTGATGAAAAGAATATGCCCTGGTCCTAGTGCACCTGTGCACCTTTTGATATTAAAAAAAACCACAAAAACAAACACTGCCACAAGGATAACTTGCAGCAGCAGCAGCGGCAGCGGCAACTGCAGCAGCGACGGCGATAGTGAGCAAAAGCCATGGGGTGCTTCGGGCAACAAGAGGACCCAAGGTTTGTCTCGACAAAGGAGCCTCAAAAACGAGCCCGAGATTTCCGCTTGTCATCCGAATTGAACTTGGCAGCACAATGTGCCTTGCAAGCCTGCCCCTTTGATGACCCTCGACCTTTGCTGCTCAAGCTGCCAAGGTCTTCATGATGGAGGTCACCGACGTCGCATCTGTGCGAATCCTGCACTCAGGTTGCTTAAGGAATTTTGTCTGCCGCACTGCTTGCACACCTACGACTACCAGCAAAGCTAAAACCGCAGACTCCAGCTTGTAGTGTCAGGAAGCACTACAGGGCACAAGTTGTGGGAAAGGCACGCGGGTTCCACCACCCACAAGATCTTTAGAAACGCCCTGAGAGCCCAAAACCTCAACACCAGTGCCTGATGGCGTGGAATGGGACTTTCAAACTGTGGTTGTAATCTGTTGTAAGACGACATACAACAATAAAACAAAGTGAGATCTAACAGTAGGGTATAACACTATCCAGTGCAATCTGATGTCATATAAGTATAATCTAATGCAATATCAAACATTATTCTCCCATAATAACATATGTATTATTTAAACTAGTGCAGTGGAGTACAGTAGTATAGTGTAGCATAATATAGCATTGTACAGCATTGTATAGCATAGTATAGCATGGTATAGCATAGTATAGCATAGTACAGCGAACTATAGCATAGTGTAGCATAGTATCGTATACTCCAGTATAGTATAATCTGGCAATGCTTGTGGAACACAACATTGTCTCACACAGTGTAACATAACACAACATGACATTATATAACATAGTATAAACAAAATCTTATCTAAAATGAGAGCGTTGTTCACACACACACACACGCACACACACAGGTACCGCATGGGAACCGACCGCGGTCGACGCGAGTGTTGGGTAGATCTACCCCTAAACCCTAAACCCTTAACCAAGACGGAGACACACTCTTCATCGCTTCCGCTGGCCTTCTACCACCTTCTGATCACGTAAACCTAAACCCTGCCCGGTTTAGGGTTTAGCGGTTTGGGCTTTAAGGTTTAGGGTTTCTACACCCTAAACCAAAACCCCAGACCCTAGCACGAATCTCAAAACCCCAGGCCCCGAACCCTAAACAAGAAGTTTTGACTAGATCCCAGGCTCCCTGAACTCTGCATCCAAACTCCCGACCAGAAACGCTTGCAGCTCCCAGTTGTAGGAAATCCCTACGCGCGGAGAACCCATACCCCTGAAACACAGGAAGCTCTTTGAACTGTACATTGAACTCCCTCGAAACAAATCTGCCTGAATTCTATAGGGCTCCGCTAAACACTTCGGAATACCTTTTAGCCAAAGAGTACAAGCTCTTGGGGTTTAGAATGTGGACGCCCGCAGCCTTACTCATGTTGCGCATTCAGTGCTTTTGGGCGGTCAATAAGTAGAATTGGGGTTTGGGCTCCAATATACCATAGTTATTAATAAGGAACCCCCAAAATAGTCTAGGTCATTATTTACCCAGAGAGCCCAGTACCCCTTAGTTAAGGAATATACCTTAAATCATAAGATTAAGGCCCCTATAATTTCAGGTATATTCCTTCTTTACGGGGTATATTGGGCTCTCTGGGTAGGCCCCTCTTTTTTAGGCTTCCTAGCCCTAAGCTCCGAGAGTTTCCTCTTCGACGTTTGGGGCTCCGAGGGGGTTTTTCGGTCGAAGCTTAAAGGGAAACTACAGGTGGGGACTTTAGGGTAAACAGGGCTTCTATAAGGCTTCTACAAGGTAAATAGACCTTCTATAAGGCTTCTATAAGGTAAATAGACCTTCTATAAGGCTCCTACAACAGTAGCCACCCAAGCTGCTCCTTTGGCCCAGGCCCTGCCAGTAGAGGCTCAGCGCTTGCCTCAGACAAAACAGGGTTTAGGGCCGTTTAGGGTTTAGGGAACCCTGAACCCTCAACCCTACACCCTGAAGGCTAAGCCCTGAAGGCTAATTACCCCTAAACCCTCAAGGCAAAACTACCCCCCTAAACCCTAAAAGGCGAACTACCCCCCTCAACCCTAAACCCTAAAAGGCGAACTACCCCCCTCAACCCTAACCCCTGAAGGCTAACTGCCCCCCTAAACCCGAAACCCCAAAGGCGAATTTCAACCCTCAACCCCAAAGGCCCCTCAAAACCGACCTTCCACCAACAAAGCCCCGGGGATCCGGGTAGGGCTAGCTTTGAGCGTTTTTCTGAGCACAACTCCCGGACCTTTGGGGTTTCTGGCTCGTTGTTGGGGCTATATTAAAAAAAAAGGATCATTCTTTAATCCTTGCTTGGGTTTTGTTGATGACAGGAATGTAAAATTGCAGCCAACAAGGACCCAGGTTTAGTGTCGGATAGTTTTGAAGACGCCACAATGGGTTTAGGGTTTTGGGTTTAGGGCTTAGCGTTATGCTGGCTGTCCCTAAACATCCAGCCCTCAAGCCCTCAAGCCCTGAACCTTGTCCTTGTTGCCACATTCTCCCTAAACCCTAAACCCTAAACCCTAAACCCTAAACCCTCTCTACACTCCGAGCCTGGGAGAGTCGCTCTGCTTGCAGCCCGGCTGCTGCCATTGGCCGGAGGAGCGCATGGCCTCATCCCACTCCTTCCTGCTGGGAGCGGGCAAAAGGCAGAATCGCTTGGCTCCCAAAAAACCCTAAGCCGTTTTAGGGTTTAGGGTTTAGGGTTTAGGGTTTAGGGGTTTCGAGACACCAGGCACCAGAACCGATCCTGATCTTCCCTTATGCACTGCAAGGTCATGAGTACTTGGGCTGGGGCTTAAGGGGCGTTCCGCCCTAGGATACGCAAAGCCCACAAAAACGCCGCGTGAAACCTCCGGACCAAACAGCAAGAGCACTCCACAAGACCGAAACCCCCCCTCTAGGCCACCCAAACCCCCACTCAAACCCCCCAAAACCAATGGGCCCCTCGACCCTCCCCTCCCCGCTTTGTGTGCACCGCCGACAGGATCTGCGCGTCGCAGGAGGCCCAGGGTCGTGCAACGCCCCAAGCCTCGGCACTTGAGGGACCGTTTCTACATGGTTTAAGGGTTCATGGGTTTATGGGCTATTGCTATTATCCAGCATGTTCGTATTTGCTGCACAGATACCATCATGCTCGCTTGGTCTTGACTTATCACCTTCATCAAAGGCCCGACCTCGCCATCGGCCGCCGACGGCACACCGAAGCCGCAGTTGTGCATCGCAGCTTCGGCAAGAGTCGGGTTTCGCGCATCTAAAAGAGCTCCTTTACACGGGTCTATATGGCAATTTTTTTGGCTAGGGCACGGTTGGCTGTAGAGCCCCATCCCTTCCGAAGATGTGGGAAGTCTGCTGTAAGGCCGCGCTAGGAGTGCAACCGGTAGCAAAGGAGTGGGACACGGCGTCTGTGCACTGCCAGAGCCGAAAGACTGGGCTGCAACTTTTGGGTTTAAAGGGTGACGAGCGGTTCGTGCCGATGTTTTACGCCTCTTTTCTTGGAATTACGGTTCAGGACTTTGGGTTTGGGGTTTGGGGTTGCGGATTGAGGGTCTAGGGTCCCGTGCCACAACAGGAACGTACGATGCTCGGAGATTGCTTGCTGCATTGCAATGCATGGAAATGCTGCAATGCACAACACGTCAAGCATGCTGGGTCCATGTTTAGCTATTGTAACCCTAAACCCTAAACCGGGCCGTATTGCAATGAAGGTTGAAGGCCTAGGGATACGGGTTCCGCGTTCCGGAGCCTTGCCAACCTTAATCTGCAACTCCCACTCTCCTGACGTCTATGCTTCAATCTGCGAAGCGTCTTCGGGATCTATGTAGGGCTTCGGGCTTAGGGTTTAGCCTAAAACCGACACCCTGGGCTCTCGACCCTTACATGGAATCATCAAACATCTGTCCTTTTGCCGGGAGCCTGTTATCGTGCGCGGCAATCGAACACGCACGGGAGCCCCGATGGAGCCGGGATGCCAGTGAACCCTTGATCGAACTGATGCAAAACCCTTCCTCTCCAAATAGAACCTTACAGAAATTAACTAGGGGGTGTGGCTTTATAAAGCTTTTACAAGGATACTGCGGGCTATCTTTCTTCATGTGGCCACCCCTTGCCGGAAAGAAAACTGGATTGGGGACCCTAACATCCCTCTCTGTAACAATATGGTCATTCAAGACAAAAGGCTTATTCATGGGGGGATGTGCATTACGCATGGAAGGGCGGCAGGGGGCTGTAGGGTTGTTCTGGTGGAGGCATGATCGACAATTCCTGTTGCACATATTCGCACGTCATTCCCACGACGATGTGCCAACACAGTTCTTCTTTTGCTCATGTTGCTGGGATTGTTTACTAGGATGTCAGCTGTTGTTGAATTGCTCCTCTATTTCAAAACCCTATGAAAACCGTACTCTAAGCAGCCCGAAAGCACCATGAGGACCAGTCTGAGAAGCCATTCAATTTTCAGGGGCTCGACCGGAGGCTAATGGAGGGTACTTTGTCCCGCCGGGTGAAGTTTAAAGTCTCTCTTCAACTGGCGGGAGTTTCTGCAGGGGCCCTATGATTAGGATAGGGTCTAGGTGCAGGTATCATTCTACAGGGACCAGCCGAAAAGCCAGGGTTTAATTACGTTGGGTTGGTTTGAACGATGAAGGGCCGTGGGCGCCGGATGTTTGGAGAGATAAGAGCCGCAACGCATGGTCGCAAGTTACGAGTGCTTTGGAAGCAACCGCGCGCCGCGGGCTCCGAAGACTCGCGACCAAAACTTCTTGCAAGAACACGCTTTGTACTTTGAATCAACAGCGTTATCCATACACACATACATTCTAAACCCCTACACCCTGAAACTCCTACCCCAAACGCCTGAACCCCTAAACCCTAAACCGTGAAACGCCATGTATCGATCTCCGGAGCTTTGATGAATCTTTGCATCCTGTGATCGGGCTTCCCCAAAAAACGCGACGAAGGATCCCTTTAAGGGCTGTTTGAACGGTTCCTTGATGGGTTCTTCAGGATTCAGGGGTTTAGGGCTGTAGGGGATTGAAAGTGTTGGGTCTTTGGGTTTAGGGTTTAGGTTTTAGGGTTTAGGGTTTAGGGTTTCGGGGTTTAGGGTCCAGGAAATCAGGGTTGATCCTTCTCGCAGGGCACCAACGCGGCCCAACTCCTCCCTGATGATTTGGGGACACCCCAGGCATGTGTACACATTCCAGGAAACAAACCTGGATGCCAGGAATTAGCTCGGTTCCCCCAGCAAACCCTCAACAGACAAAGGGGCCCTTCTTCCTACGATTCAGTCTTGAACCGGAGATCCTTTGGGTGATGTTCTGCTACTAACTATATATGGACGGTATGGGGATATCATTACGCATTAGTCCCACCCGTATGATAAAAGCCTAAACCCCAAAAACCCTAAATTCTACACCCTAAACCCTAGAAAACCCTCAAAAAGCACTAAAGCCCTAAAAACCCCTACAAGCACCCTATAAACCCTATAAACACCCGAAACACCCTAAACAGGGTCCGACTGGGGGGAACCCAGAATAGCTGCAAAGTGCACGGGGGGGGGACGAATTCAAAGCTGCAGAGCTTGGCGCTTCGTCACTACAAGGGGGGTAGTAGGGTTTTTAGGGTTTTTAGAGTTTAGGCCGTTTTCTAAATTAGGCTTCCTTTTGGGGGTCAGGGCTTAGGGTTCAGGGTTTGGGGTTTGGGGATTAGGGTTTTGGCTTCAAGGTTATTGGGCTCTCTTGGTAGTAATACAATGGCTACCATACGGGCTATTAGGATAGGAGCTACAACAAGGGTTGCTTATAAGGGTTATTAGGATACGAGCTACCATAAAGGTTACTAGGATTTGGAGCGACAATAAGGGTTGCTTTTAAGGGCTACAGTCCCAACACCAACACCCGAAATCCCCTCAGCGGTTTAGGGTTTCCGGTTTTGGGGCGCCCGACTTGGGCTGAAAGCCAAGGGCACCCAGAATCTGCATGAATAAGTACAACTCTATAGAACCACGAGAGAACATCGTAAAGCAAGCTACCCAAAACTCTAACCCCAAACTTTAAACTAAACCGTAAATCCCTTAAACTGAACCGTGAAAAACCCTAAAACCTTTTTTCAAAAAACTAGGCACTAAACCCTTACCTAAGCCCTAAATCCAGAAAAAAACCTAAGCCCTAATGCAAACCTTAGACATCCTACCTACATATATCCAAACAGACAGCTAGCAAACTGGTTCGCGCAGGAAGGTGCCCTGAACAGCAATAGTGGCAGTAGTAATCATCATCATAGCAATGATAATAATAGCTGTACAGTTAGACTCGGGCTTTGAAGCTTTCGGTACCCTGATTATATCAGTGAACTCCAAGGAATGTGACTAATTGCTTTGGGGCCTTTCAGATTGCCCAAGCTCCCTCGTAGGTCATGAATAAGACCTTGGAGCTGTTCAAGCGCGAGACTTCGGGGGGTGGGGGGGGGTTGCCCTGAGCTCTTAACGATTAAGGGAGTACGGTTTCGGGTTTTGTGCTGTAGAAGCTTGGGGTCTGGGGCTAGGGTTTAGAGCGGGTTTAGGGCTTCCGGGGGAATTCTGCCATTTCAATTTCATGGATACGGAGGCTGGATTTGAGGCTGCGATTTCAGAATGCTAGGGTTTAGGGTTTCAGGTATTTTGTTTAAGGGCCGTTTCTGTCGCATGGGCTCCAAAGCCCTCCAAAGCCCATGGTGGGCAGGCTCGGTTACTCCCACTTTATGCTCCCTCAGTTCAGCAGTCACCTTTCGTGACGAACACCACTTTCCCAAGCAGTCTGGTAATCCACGTCGATCCCGTTTTGTGTTGCAAACCCTGGTTGCCCACTGTCACCCCTATGCTCCCCGTCCTCCACTGCCAGGTCAATATGGCCACCTTCTCCTCCAAACTGCCGCTGCCATTGTCCATGCTCGTCTGCCACCCCTGTGCCAGCAACCCCTTCTGTCTCCCGTGCACTTCGCCCTGTATCTGGCATCGTCGAGCCAACTTCATGTTCTTCCACCCCCGAGCCACCTTCATGACGATCGTGTTCCATTGTTGATCGTCGCCATTCCTTGTGAGTCGGAACAGGAATAGCCACTCGTCACCAAACATTTCCCAAACATTTCCTGGATGGTGTCATCCGCCACGCGCCCCATCTTCCACTGGCGAGACCAACGGTCAAAGACAGGGCTAAGCACATGCTGCGGTGCCCTTGGTCGCGATGAGGTGGCCGTCGGTGGAACCTCCGCCCCCACCATGAGAGTACTGGCCTCACTGGCGGTAGCCGACCCAGTTCCACCAATCGGCACGTTCTCCATCTCCAAGGTCACGTGGAAGTTGTTGAGGTCATTCGGGATGTCGATAATCGCGCTCTCGACGTCCTCGCCTTGTCCCACCGGGTGTGGTTTGCAGTGGCGGGTTGTGACTAGGAGCCTCCTTCGTTTGATGGGCTCAGGCTTGCCATTCAGCACCTCCCACTGCTCCCAGTCGCGGTATTCTGCTGCTCTGTGGGCCTCATAGCTTGCCTCGTCTTGCTTGCGCTGTAGCTCCTCATCAATGGCCTTCTGGAGCAGTTCATTGTCTATCCTTTGTTGGTGGCTCCGTTCTTCACGCGCTCGGTCCTCTTGTTCCCTGCTCAGCACTTGCTCTCTCTTCCTCCCACTTCTCAACTTGATCGCTGTTGTGGGCCAAGTTCATCTTGGGCATCTGTCGGTCCACCTCGTTCATATTGTCGCTGTTGTTCTCCCCCATGTCCACACTTTCTCTCTGGCTCCACTATCTCCTTCACCCAGGTCCATGTATCCTCTCAGTCTCAGTAGTGCCCATCACTGGTCAACAGCAACCTGGTCGTTGTGGGCTGTGTGCGCTGCTGCGTCCATGTCCTCATAGGTTGTTGCGACGAGTGCAGCTTTTAGCGGGGCCTTCGACTTGTTTGCAAGAAGAGGGACTGCGTGATTCGTCTGCGCAGGGCCGTCAGGAGCCCTTGGTTACCTGCTTGTCCTGCATCTCCCAGGCGAACAAGCCTTTGCAGCGTTTCTTCCCAGCTCGGCTTGCAAGGTCCCCATTCTCGCTGCATTCGCTTTCGTGCTCTGACGCATGTAGTAGCTTTCCTCGTCCTCCTCCACTTCCATCTCCACAACTTCTTCTCTGTCCCTCCGTCTGGTGTCGGCGACATCAGTCATAATCTTTGCCGCCTCGATGAACAGCATTCCCATGAGCCGGAGGAGTGCCTGATTCATCATGGCCAAGTTAGCCTCACTCATCGAGGCGAGTCTGCGCTTTGCCTCCTCTTCGTCATCGCATTTTTGCGTTTTCCGAACCGATGCAACCGTCTTGTGGCAGCTTCTGCCCAAGCACAACTCTCGTGATGCATTGTCACTTCGCAAACATAGACAGCTTCTTGGAGCTGGGCAGTGGGTGAACCTTTAGTCCGAATGACTCAATGGCAACACAGATGTCAATCAGCTCCTCAAAGATCCAACGCTCAGCCATGGCCCCCTGAGTCTGTGTCCGTCTGACACGGAGGCGTAGTGGGCACTTGCTTGAAGGCCCCAATGCACGTGAAGTGCAGCAGAAAGGAGCGCCGCCAACCCGAATAAAAACGACTTGGAGTTTTTAACTACTTCTGCAACTCGAGCCTCTGCGGCGCAGCTTATGTCCACTGCCTCAAAAGGTGCGACAAGAAACTGTTGCCACGTCTCTTGTCGCACTTCCTTCTCCAATGTCATCGGAAGGTGGAACGCACCGAGGCCAACGACAACAAAGCTCACATGCACCGAGTGGGAGAAGTTGAAGAGCCGAACGCTCAAAACCCGCACGGACAACTGCGCATCCGCTCCAGCGACCAAGACGAACGGCTCCAAAGCCATATGCAAGCTGCCCAAGCGCACTGCGGCAGACTCCGGGACCGAAATGTCAAAGATGTTTTCGTTATGACATGTCACGACAACAACAACATCAGTGTCGATCCGGATCGTCTTCAAGCTGCACCCCACCGGGCGGCAGATAGGCTGCGATAGGAAGAACATAGAGGCTGGGGCAACGCAGGCGAGCATCACAACAATGATGCAGTGGGAGCGGTTGGTTGCAAGGGAAACTGTTCGTGAACGTCACAGCCTGCTTGGGTGAGGCTGGAGCCAGCGCAGACGCTGGCTGCATACTTTTGTGCAGCTGCCGGCTCACGGAGAGCCGAATACGTGCTGGCCCTTCCAAGCATGTTGCAGTGGGCGTGGCTTGCAACCGGAAATGGGGCACACCCGCAGAAAGGAGCCGGCAAAGACCTGGCGGGGCCTTGCAGGTCCTTGTATCCTGAATCTTCTAAGCGCTCCGAGACTCGAGCCGAACGTCTTGAGCCAAGGGTTTAGGGTTTAGGGTTCAGGGTTTAGGTGTGGTGTCTTGGGGGTTTAGTTGGGTGTAGACCTCGGGAGCCGGGGTGCGGATGAGGCACATGGTTCGAAAGCATCAGCATTGTCAGTGACAGGCACAGGCAGCTGCAGAGCCTCAGCCGCTCAAGGCTTTTGTACCTGAAACACAGGGGCTCAGGCTTAAGGTAGGGGCCTGAATAATGAGAATAAGGTTTGGGGTTTTTTATACTATATTTTTATACTATAATTAGAATAAGGAACCCCCAAAACCGTATTCAAAATCTTCAGGCCCCTACATTACGTAGCCGCGCTGTTTTGGGAAATCTTGGATTGGAATAAAAAGCTGTTCAAGCCTGGGATCGGGGAACTACGTAAATTAGATGAATCCTGAATCCAACTGTAAGAGCATAGAACCCTACGTAACCCAGATATAGCCGTTGTAGACCCGTTAAGACCAAAAACTGTGAAATCCTGATTTAAAACCACTATTTTGTCAACCTCAACTATCTTGTAAGACTCTCGAAGGGCTGCCGCCCTAGCTTCAAACCATGGGCCCAAGAAGAACAAACCAAGCGTGGGTTGTTCTCGGCTTTGAAGCCTTGACTTTGCGACTGTAGGAAACTGGCTGTGGGGTTTGGGGATGTAGGGTTGAAGGCTTCAGGGTGTTGAGGTCTTGGTGCTGCGGGGCGGAGGTTTAGGGTTTGGGGCTCTTTGGGTTTAGGGTTTAGGGTTTAAGGCTCCTGGGGCCACTGACTGAGGAACATAGTATGGCAAACTCCCGATCTACCGGAAAGTGGAAGAGCCTCAGATTTGCCAAACCCGGGACACTAGAATTTCCCAAGATCGCACCCTAAACCCTAAACCCTAAACCTCAAACCCTAAACCCTTAAACCCGAAACCCTTAAACCCTAAATCCTAAGAGGGAGCCTGGGGCTTTACCTTCAGGAGATCCTAATCCTGCACCCGAGCCCGGAACCTAAACTGGGTCTTTTTTGTTAAAGGATCTAATTTAAGCTACCAGAATAGGAATCAAGATAAACTGGGTCTTTTTTGTTAAAGGATTTAATTTAAGTTACCAGAAGAGGGGATCAAGAAGGGATCAAGAGAAAATAATATGGCTTCCTTATTATGGTAACTCAAAATGACATCGCCTAAGAAGAACCCAGTAAAGGCCGTTCCGAACCCTGAAGCCGCAAATCCATCAAACCGAAGCCCTGGCCCGAAAAACCCTGAAACCCTAATGTAGGGGGCCGTAGTAATTCGACTAGGGTTTTGGGGCCCCTTACTTAGGCCCCTATCTTACCCCCTGAATCCTGAACCGCAAACCCTCAACCGAACTCTTAGTTTTCACCCGAACACTACGTGGGTAGTTCCCTAAATTAGGGTCCTTTTTCGGCCCCCAATATAGTACGGCACCCTACCCCCAGAAGGGGCCCTAATTTAAACAACTACCCACACCGCCAGACCCGAACTCGAATTCTTCGCAGTGCGGAAGCTGCGACCACGTGGCGCTGCGAGGATCAGGGAGCTGGACACGCAAACCAAGATAAAGACGCTGGCCGCCACCTCAGCTGCGTCATGCCGAGCATCTCTGAACAACGGCAAGAATGACAGTAATACAATGAGCAACAACAAGAGCAGCAACTCAGTAAAACTGAAGCCGAAGTCTCAAAACCCGGGCAACCCGACTACTGTGTTATCTGACAAAAAGGAGGAGCAACCGACACCGCGAGGAGGCAACCAGACTGGTGGGAGAACATCATCACCCAGCAGTAGTGTAGCAACGACGAGAACAATCAGTTGTACTACAGGGATCACAAGGACGACGACGACCCTATGTCGCCGTTGCAGCTATGGAACTCTGCAGGTGACGACCGTTTGGACATGCACCCTCGAATGCTTCGGCTACAACCCTAAACCCTGAACCCTGAGCCCTAAACCCTTTAAACTGATGCAACTGTGGCCCACACCAGCGTGGCCAAGGTCACAAAGCTGACGGTGGAGAGGTCCGCCACACAGAACTCGCCGAAGGCCTTGGGTTTCCACTGTGGGTCTCTGCATGCGACCAAAACTTGGGGGGGGAGGGGGGGGGCCTTTCAGTTCAGGGCCTAGCGCAACGAGCGCAAAGGCTTCAGGGGCATTGGGGTTCGGGCTCTAAGCACCCTAAACCCTAAACCCTAAGTTCAAAACTTGGTGTCTGGGCTGAGGGCCAAGCTCAAGCTTCATACAAAGATGGCCCATAGATGTCAAGGGCCGACACAAAAAAGGGGGGTTTCGGATGTAGGGCTTTTGAGTAGCAGGAATTGGATTTGAAAATTCTGGGGTGGGGTGTTGGCATTGAAGGCTTGGGGTTAGGGGTTTGGAGTTTGTGCTCTAGAAGTCAGGGCTGGCAAACCGCGGGTTTCGGAACTTGTCGTTCGGGGTCTGGGGATATGCGGTTTAGGGATTAGCATAGACGCTTGAATGTTCGGACTAGGTGTCTAAACTATCAAAAATGTCAAGAAACCATGGAAATATCTCAAAACTACTAGAAACCTACTGTCCGTGTTTGGGGTTCGGGCTGGTTGGTGCCTTAGGTATGCCTGCAGCCAAAGCCCCGCGGATTTGCCGCTTTGAAGCTCCGAATTGTCGCGGGACACTGCTTGAGGGTCTTAAGCTCTTTAGATGCAATGTCGTGTCCTGCACCATGTCAATAGGATTTCTTGCGCACTAGTTGGATCATGTCTACAGGATTTCGGTATACAAATTCTAGTTAAAACAACGTAGAAACTCCTGCGAAGAAAAAAGTCAAGCCCTAAACACTAAACCCCTCGAAACCCCCTATTGAAACCCGGTTTAATTCCCCCTCTTAAGATCTCTTATCAAAACTCCCCATAAAAACCCCCGTTTAGCCACGCCGAACTCGGAGAGATCCGTCCGGGGGTCCTGGCACCTGATGCATCTTCGGGTTCCAGGTCTTCCCAGAGAGCCCCAATAACCCCTTCAATTAAGGAATGTACCTTAAATTTATGAGGGCCTATAAGGGTTTCTATGAGGGGATTAAGGAATATATACCTTCAATGATTATATTAAGGCCCCTACAATTTCAGGAATATTCATTCATTAAGGGGTATTGGGCTCTCTGGGTCTTTTTTGCACCGAAACCAGGGCCGGTGCTGCTTTCCGAGGAAGCTTCAGGGTTGTTGCGGGAAATTTCGGGGGGGCCTGACTTTGGGGCTCGCGAGTTTAGGGTTTGGGGTTTAGGGCTTAGGGCTTAGGGCTTAGAGTTTAGGGCTTAGGGTTTAGGGCTTGGGGCTTAGGGCTTAGGGTTTAGGGGAGACACAGGCCCCTTCCTTTGATTGAGTTGCTCGTCTGCAGTGCAGGGCTTTGTGTTCCTTCCCAGGCTTCCTCGTCTACGAACTGAGCTCCCCAATGACAACCAAGCCCTGGAACGAAAATCATCAAACTCCAAGTTTAGGGATTACCTTAAGGACCCTAAACATGGGAATTATGGTATATATTCCTTATTTTGGGTAATGCAGGATTTTTATTATCCAAAGCCTCTTCCTTTTGAAAAGACCCCCGCCCTTAAGAAATGCCCAGTTGAAGCAGCCGACGCAGACCTTAGAACCGCATCACATACCTAAAGCACCACATAGAGCCCTCAAAATCCCTGAAACCCCAAACCCTACAACCTGAACCCTAAAACCCGACAAACCCTAAACGCCTAAACCCTACAGCCCAAAGCCTACACCCTAAACCCTAAACCCTAAACCCTAACCCTGAACCCTGAACCCTAAACCCCCGAGCGTCCCCTGCCTGTCCACTTCTGACTCGGGAGGCTTCGACCCGTTTTTGGCGGCTTCATGCCTCCGACGCCTGGGTTTACCCGAAGGCTCATTCTGCAGGCCCTACTAAATAACAATAGTAATAAGAATAAGAGCAATAATAGTGATAGTAGTAATAGTAGTAGTACTAGCAGTAGTAATAATAATAATAATACGAATAATCATCATCATCATCATCATCGTGATAATAATAGTAAGAAGAAAAAACAATGGTAGGTGTCGGTGCTTTAGGGGGTTTCGGGGGATTTTAGGTGCGGGGCTTGGGTCTAGGGGTTCACGGGTGGTGCCGGCGGGCGACTAAGAGATTGCCGGTTCGAGGGGGTGCTGTCCTATTCTTATAGGCAGTACGATAATAATAACAATAATAATAATAATACTGATAATAATAACAGTAATAACAATAATAACAATATTAACAATATTAACAATAATAATGATAATTATGATTAACATTATTGTTGCTACTTATAGCCCCCTTATAGAGACCTTATAGTAGACCCTTTGTAGAACCCTTATGGGTAGTTCTCTAAATTAGGGTCCCTTTTTCGGGCCCCAATACAGTATGGCACCCTTATTTAAAAAAAAAAAAA